>VZTR01024935.1:784086-822583 GCA_013400775.1 Chaetops frenatus
GCCGGGCTGGCCAAGGTGCGACACTCCCTCTCCCCCCGGGCGGAGGCCGCGCCGCCGGCCCCGGGCCGCGCACCGGCCGCCTCCGCCCTTTGTTTACGCCGCGGCGCCGGTGGGGCGGGCGCGCCCTGGCCGGGGCTCGGCCCGAGTTCCCCGAGTTTGACGCTGTTGCCGGCCGCGGCCGCCGCTCCCGGCCCGTGTGTCCCCGCAGATCGTGCCGCCTAAGGAGTGGAAGCCGCGGCAGTGCTACGATGACATCGACGAGCTCGTCATCCCCGCGCCCATCCAGCAGGTGGTGACGGGGCAGTCCGGGCTCTTCACGCAGTACAACATCCAGAAGAAGGCCATGACGGTCCGCGAGTTCCGCAGGATCGCCAACAGTGACAAGTACGGCCGGTCCCGCGCACACAGAGTTATGGAATGGTTTGGGTTGGAAGGGGCATTACAGATTATCTGCTTCCCCACCCTGTCAGGGGCAGGGACTCTTTCCTCAAGAGCAGGTTGGTGGGGGTTCCATCGAAGCAGGCCTTGAACACTTCCAGGGATGGGGCATCCACAGCTTCCCACAGGGGCCAGGTGCTCAGTAGGGCTGGGAGTCAGCAGTGTGAACACCATGCCCTGGGCAGGTGAGGTTGCTTGTACAGCGGGCTGTTTGCATGGGGACCTTTGTCACCTGTACAGTAAGGTGATGTGTAATGGCAGCAGAACTGTTTGTTTGTGCTGTAGGCTCCTGTCTGTCTCCAGTAGCTAGACCATTGAAATACTTACTAGGTAGTGGAGAAAGGAGTGTTCATGACATAAAAAAGGAGATGAAAAAAGATGACTTGAAGAGGAGTTGAAGCAAAATAGCCTTTGCAGTAACTAGAAATAGCATTGGAATTGCCTGCTACAGTCAGTCCATCAAACAGTGTTTTATCTTTCAGAAGCAGTACAGACCAGATATTTTAGAGTCCTGTTTAATAGAATAATTTGATGGAAGTTAATGTTTTATGTTATATATGTAATTGTCTGAAATCTGTGTATATAGACACACATTAAATAGGTGTTAGGACTAAATTTGTTCCCTCAGTGCTACACATAGTCCAGTATATAGCTATGGAATGGGTATCAAGGGCAGGTATTTTGCTGGTAAACAAAGCATGTTTGACCACGGTGAGTCTGTGAAGGTTTGCTAGTTTCACAGTGGCAAAAATATTTTGGTTTATTTGTTTGGGTTTTTTTAAGTTGTTCTTTGTATAATTTCTGGTTTTGATTGCATTGTTGCTTCTAAGTAGGTACAGCTAGAAGGTGAAATTGTTCTGACCCTGGAAAAGTGCACAAAGCAAAAATGAAAGTAAACTGAGAAACAGGGAAAGTAATTTTCTTCCTGATACTTCCGTTCCCAAGTGTCACAGAAACAGAGCCATGACTGCTCTCACTGCTCTTCTGGCAGTTTAGGAGTCTGGCTGGTAACACATATTAGATAATTTTACTGTACCTCTCCATTCTTTCAGTCAAGGAAAACATTGGTTTAGACTTGTCAAATATCAAACTGCCAAGTCTTTAGTATTTTTCTTGGTTTTTTCAGGTACTGCACACCCCGGTACACGGACTTTGAAGACCTGGAACGAAAATACTGGAAGAACCTTACGTTCAATGCCCCCATCTACGGGGCTGACGTTAATGGCACGCTCTACGACAAGGTAAGGAAACTGTTCTGGTTTTCAGGTAGCAGTTATCCTGGTGTATTGCTTTCCATAAATACTAATGTGGCATTTGACTCTTACCTTTTAGAAAGAGTTAATGATAGTCTTAGCATAGTTCCAGCTTCTGGAGTAGGCAGCTGACAGAGGTAGCATTCTAAGGGACCTTTGCTATCACTTCAATGTGGTACAGTTCAGTTTAGGAGAGCAAACACCTCTATTTCCCAAGCGTTGCTTTTTCCTGAGAGGTATGTGGATACCTGCTGCTTTGGTATCCACTGGTGTATGTATTTTTGTGGGACAGCCCTGTAGCTGTTAGGTGGTAAGATGGTAACTGTCAAAAGACAGTTTGCATTCTGCTTGCTTGTCTCCTAAATTACCATGATTTATTCTTTTAAAAGATGTTTGGAATGAAAAGTGGTTTTGTTCAAGAGGGTTCAGACATCAGCACAAGCTCAATCAACATCAGCTATTGTTCTCTGCTAAGTCTGTAGCTTCCTGATTATTTCTCCTTTGTAATCATTATGTTGACTGGTAACTTTTTTCCCTCCTTAAAGGCCAGTAAGCAATCACTCTGCAAGCTACCATACAGAACTTTGGCTTTAGGTGAACTAGCTCAGTGCTTGAGCTGTGTAATTCTGTGATGTGCTGTTTCACAAGTGTCTGTTAAGCTTTTGCAAACTGTCATCTCAGCTGTGTGGTTTTGTACTTTGTAATCCTTGTTTGACATGAGGCTTGTGTTTTTCAGCATGTAGATGCGTGGAATATTGGCAGATTGAACACAATCCTGGATATTGTGGAGAATGAAAGTGGCATAACCATTGAAGGAGTGAATACTCCTTACCTGTATTTTGGCATGTGGAAAACTTCCTTTGCTTGGCACACCGAGGACATGGATCTCTACAGTATTAATTACTTGCATTTTGGGGAACCCAAGTCATGGTGAGATTTTTTAATCTCACTACATCTTCTAGATGTAGAAAAGCAATACTGTTAAATATTGGAGTCAAAGTCATGAAGCTAAGAGTTGACTAAAATAATTATCATTTCTCCAGTCATGCACTGCAGTTCTATCTGATGACAAGAACACTGAAAATCTGTAAGGAACTGCAAAGCAGTGCATGTCCTCAGTAGAATTTGTTTGGTTACCTTCTAGAAGGATCTGTCTGCAGTCCTGATGTAGAGTTCCTCTGAATTACAGTATAGCATGGATGCTCTCTGCTATGGTAGGGCCAAAACTTGGCAAACTTGCTTATCATTTCCTGAGGCTCTAAAATGACCATACAGAGGTACGGTCACACAGGCACTGGGGCAACAGGCAGTTTTTAACAGACTTTGTACTGTAGCTGTTGATCATAGATCAGGCTAGTGGATGTCACTGAGTGGTTTGTCTAGTTTAAGCTTTTTTGATTCTTTTTAGGGGAGGTTCCTGAATTTCTCTGTAGTATGGGTTGCATTTTAAGAGTGAATCATGGCTTTCTGTTCACAAATTAATTTCTCAAATAACTTCAACAATTGTTTCCATGGCACTTTTGGAAACTAGTGTTTTTGGCTGCCTTTTATTATAACTTTGAAGAGAAAAATAATAGTTAGCACAATGTGACCCACGAAAAACCTCATGCAGTGGTAGTAGCAGGGAAACATGAAACAGAATAGTTTAGTCTGTTTAACTATTTGGCCATTGCTTCTTCTACAGTAGTAGAAGAAGAAGTGAGCTTTGCTGGATCTTTGATTAATTTAGCAAGGAATCTGTTCAAAATACAGCACTGTATTCCAGAGTGAAGGCAAACTAAGTAGATTGATTTATTTATTGTAGTTATACCAACCAAGAGTTTTGTGGCACCCATAAAAAGGTGTGTAGAGGGAGAGACATTGCCCTAAAAAGCACTCCATGAGTTGTGCACATGTTAAGGATGTGGCATCTGACTTAGTCCCATCTTGGTCTGAGCTGCTGAAAGAGGTGATTCCATTTTTTCTCTTGCCCTGTGTTCCTCATTGCACTGAGTATACTGAGACTGCACAGCTGTGAACTGAGACAGTTCAGGAAGTACTCTTCCCTCCTTGCAATCAATGTTTTGCTGCACAGATCTGCTAATAATGTGCATCAGACTTTACATCCTTGATTGTTTGAGCAAAAGTTGTTGAAAGAAATGGTCAGCTTTTGGGTGTTGATTTTTCTTGGGATAAAAAGGTAAAAGTCCTCAATGAAGGTTTTTAGCTCTGTATCAAACTTTGAAAAAGACAAGTGTAGAGATAGAGAATTTTTTTTTTAAAGTAATTCACACCTTGATGACTGATTATGATTTCCAGTCAAACTTTGAGATTTTGTTGTTGCCACTTGAACTTAACAGACTTGTTCTTACAACTGCAGGTACTCTATCCCTCCAGAGCATGGGAAGCGGCTGGAGAGACTTGCAAAAGGTAATCAGGCAGTTCATGTCCTGCCTTTTTCTAAAGATGGGACAGACAGCTGCAATGGGTTTCAGCTCTTTAAGAGAGCACAGGCTGGCGTGACTGAACTGATAATTTGCCTTGTAGAATATAGATGACATTACTTCTGAATATTTGCTTATAGGATACACACAGGAGAAATTGTCACGTTACAGGTAATGGACTTGTGTCTAACCTTTAATGAGAAAATCCTTAGTTATTGATTATTCAAACTGTAAGATTATGGCCAAGGGAGAATCCTTCTGTTTGAAGTCTTTCTTATGTTCTTTCAAACTGGCAGCTGTTAAAAGATAAATCTTGGGGAGCTGTCATTTTTCTTCAGCATGCAAACTAACACACTTCAAATAAGGTGGTCCATACTTGTAGGGAAAAAGTGTCTAGACAGTAATTTTCCATAAAGACTGCTGATAAATACATGTAGTTTGAGCACAATGGTAACATCTCTCCTTGTCTTTATTTTAAACAGGTTTTTTCCCAGGAAGTGCCCAAAGCTGTGAAGCATTTCTCCGTCACAAGATGACTCTCATCTCTCCATCAATTCTGAAGAAATACGGAATTCCATTTGATAAGGTGTAGAAAAGTAATCGTGCTTATACCAGTTTGATCAAGAGGTTCCTGCAGCCTTGTCTTGTTTCTGATAGTAGCCAGTAGCAGATGCTTAGAGAGGAAAATAGAAACAGGCAGGATATAAGGCAGTCCTTCCTATTGTACTTCCATTTAACTGGCAGTTGGGGCCTGAAAGAGTTTGAGACTGAAAAATCTCTTCAAGGGCTCCTAAAAACAAAAGCTTGGTTTTCTGTGATTTTTTTTTAACTTAAAACTAAACATTGTCTCTTATGTAAAATTAACTTCACTGTTTAGATATGTATTCAGTGAAGTGAGGTTTTTCTTTTTTTGTTTCAAATTTGCCCCTGCTAATTTTGTTTGTTGCAATCTGCTTCCTCAATAGAAAATAAGGGTTGTCCCCTGTTACTTTTTCGTTACATTAGTAACTTTATAGGCTTCCTTATTTTCTCAGGTAATGGCCTTCCATTCGCTCTCCCACATTAAAGATCTAGTCTTTGAGTTCTTATTCAGAAATACTGTCTCATCTGCCTGTGCAGCTGAAGATTTTTGTTGTCATAAACCTTTACAGTGGGGAAATGTTGAAGAGGAAGCAGTGGAAGGCAGACTGAGAGTTGTGTTCTAATATGAACAGCAAAAGAAAATAGCAATAAATTTCCAAGTTCTGTGTGGATAGAAGTTTAGTCGACCTTAGATACTGTTCACTAAACCTGTAGCTGATACAGATATGTATCTTTATGAATGTCATATAGCTGGTGACAGAGTATTTTCTATGTGTGACCATTTCTGTGCTATTTTGACCAATTGTCTTGTGTTTTAGTCAAAAATTTGTTGAACATAGCTTTCAGTAAACAGATATTTAACATAGGTAGCAAAATAAGTGAAGGTCAGTAACAAGTCTGTCCATTGCAGTAGGGAGTTCCAGCCACCGCCTATGAGTTAGATTTTTGGGGTACAGGAGCTTCTTTTAATCATACTCATCAAGTACCTTCTTAAACTCTGAATAACACTCTGATGTCTCAATTGTCTTCTAGGTGACACAGGAAGCTGGAGAGTTCATGATAACTTTTCCTTATAGCTACCATGCTGGCTTTAACCACGGCTTTAACTGTGCTGAGTCTACCAACTTTGCTACTCTTCGCTGGATTGAGTACGGGAAGCAGTCGGTGCTGGTGAGTGGTCTGTGGCCATCATTAAGCCCCCACCGTTTGTTCTAAGGGCGTGGTTTCGGGCCTTTTAGGATGTGATGTTCGCTTTCACATAAAGTAGCAACGTCCAGCAAAAGTCCTGCTTCATGCCTTGTGTCAACCATGGATAGCATGCAACATGTTTTGTAACTTTGTAACTTTTTTGTAAGTTTGTGCAGCTCAAGTGAGACTTCCAAGAAGAGCAGGGGTCTGGTTGTCTTTCCGGAGATGGAAGAATATGCTTGTTGGGCAGAGTTTTCCAGTATTGTTCTCCAGTATTTTAACCCGTATATATTGACTCTTTAGCCTGGAATACGGCTTTGGTAACTTAAAGGACTTATCAAAATAAGTATCTTGGCTGAACCTTTAAACTGAAAAGTGTTATATCCCTGTAGAAGTGCCTAACAAGCAAGGGTTATGTTTTCAGAAGCTACATTGAAGTGAATTCTTTGAAGCAGTAGTTGTAACCATGCCTGGGTGAGGGGAACCTCTACTGCTCTGGATAGGCCCAGAGTTTGTGTGGCTCAGATTTCTTCATTATACTCTCTGGTTTTGCTACCTGTTTCTGTATGAGCTCATTTTAAACTAGTCAGCTTCTACCAGCAACTCTGTAAAAAGACTGATGAGCTTTCTTTCCTAGTTGTTGTGATAACATCTGGTTTTCTGTTTTGTGTTTTTTGCTGGTTTTTCTGCCATTTTTAGTAACCTAATATATACCCTTTTGATTTCCTGGGAAAGAGTCTTGAGAGTTTTGAGGCTCAATTACATGTGAGTGTGGGATTTTGTTCCTTAAACTCTTGAAAGCAAAGAGCTAGAGAAATGCAGTGTAGAGTTGTTGAGTATTTGGCCTTATTTTAATATTTTCTGTGACTTCAGTGCTCATGTCGGAAGGACATGGTGAAGATCTCCATGGATGTGTTTGTGAGGAAGTACCAGCCAGATCGTTACAAGCTTTGGAAAGCTGGGAAGGACGTGACTGTCATTGACCATGCTCTTCCAACCCCGGAGGCAGCAGAGTTCCTCAAAGGGGATCTCATGCAAAAAGTCAAGAGTGGGAAACAGTGTGTTGAGGAGATGGAAACAGAAGAGATGTGTAAAGAGGAGGTGGATGGGGATGAAACAAAAAGGTACTGCTTTATATAGTCCTCTACTTTTCTATTAGATTCTTAGAACTTGAACCCAGTTCTAATTAAATGTTTGCCATTCTGATAGAACAGTCAGAGTTAGCCATAATCTTTTTTCCTGGGTTTACTCTTAATATTTTTTTAACTATTTAAGTCCACATTAATAGATAGTCTGTGGTAAGCAGGAAGCTCACCAGCTCAGAAGGTAGTTCTTCATCTTGGGACAGACCTCCAAAGCCTGGATTGGTAGTGTGTACCCTGCACTGACAGGCCAGAAGAAAAAGGTGTTGTATTGAGATCATGGGACAGTACTTGCTAGCAAATTCTGGTACAGTCAGTGCTGCAAGCTGTGGTATTGGTGTGCAGTTCCTGGTTGCTGAAGGTCAACAGGCTAATCATCTTACATTCTGCAGTTAAATCTTTTTCGGTCTGTGCCAGCTACTGTTCCTGAAGGTGTCTTTGGTGGTGGATTTTTTTGTTGTTGGTTTGGTTGGTTGGGGGTTTTGTTTGGAGCGTTTTTTTGTTTAAGGTAAAGAATGCCTGTCTGGAGCATAGCTGCCTTAATACATGATTAACATGCTGAGAAGTCAGCTCTAGGATTACTGACTTTTCCTCTGTAAAGGCAAAGAAAACACTTCAGAATAATTTGGAAACTATTTGGCTTTCCAGAGGCTGGCTGTCTCATAAAACACTGATCCAAACCAGACTGTATTTTATGCATTCACACAGAAATTTAACCCATTTACATGTTTGCTAACCTGACATAGGGATTTGTCTTCTGCAGCATCCCCAAGCACCGCATAGGAACAAAAAGGCACAGGGTCTGCCTGGAAGTGCCTCAGGAGGTGAGTGAGAGTGAGGCCTTCCCTAAGGAGGAGCTGAGCTCCACACAGGATGAAGCGGACATGGCAGAGCCTCATGAGAGGCCCTCAAGTGAACTTGTGCAGCAAAGTGAACAAAGGCTCAAACTTGCAGGTAACCGTGTGCCAGGCTTGTCTGGGGCACTCTTTCATATGATGCTAGTTGGTATGATGCTTAAAAATCAGACACTGGTTTGTCAGAGCCATTGCTAGCACCTCAGAAATTTACTGTTAGAAGACTGACAATATTACGGTTTTCTAGTTTTTGATTCTTACTCTTGCCTGCCTACATACAGAAATATATGGGATGCCTCAGTAGTCTAAGTTCCTTTGTATATCTCTTGAGTAATGTGACCTGTTTATAGGAATTGCTTAGTAAAACATATGCACACTTCCTGGTACTGTGGGTCTGGTATGCTTTATAGGTGTGTTACTTGTAATTTTGTAATAAGTAGGCTGGACAAAATTGATGTGGCTTGTAATGGATGAGTTATCCATGCTATTAGGGGAGGAGCAAGGGGCCTGTGAAACCCCACAAGAACAGGGAAAACATATGTGATGCCCCCTCTTGTATTTTGTTTTCCAGCCTTCTGCAGTTTGTATTTAATACTCTTCTATTGGTTTGTGGGGTTTTATTTTTTTTCTATTAAGTCTCCCATGAATATTTGTAACCTCTTGCCCATGGCAACATATGGCCAGGATTTGGGCTGTTTTAACTACATACACGTCTGTATAAAGGGTCATCTCTGTTTATTTTGAACTTGCTGTCTGCTGGTTTTGTTTGATATACCCTAATTCTTGTGATGGGAGACGCAATGAGCAGAGGCTTTCATTCTCTCTCTCACTAAGCCATCTATGACTTCATAGGTGTTTGAATTAATCATTTGCTCTTTATATGATGTACTGTTGCTTTTCTGTGTGTAGTAGTTCGCTTTTCTGTTTGGCTTTGTGCAAATAGTTGCACAAAGATTCTCTTTTTGCCCAGACTTGAGAAAAAGTCAGTATATGCCTTCTTCCAGATCGTGTGGACTCAGGCAAATTTGAAGAATTGAAAAAGGTGAAGCTCGAGGAGGACGAACAAGAAGCAGCTGTACTGGATCTCTCAATTTCACATGCTTCAAATTCCACTTCAGTGTTGCCAGCTTCAAAGCAGAGTGCAACATCCAGTGTTCAGTCCAGCTCGCCTGCCTATTCCTCAGACTCTGAATCATCTGATCTGCTGGCAAAACGAACTCTTCCTGGGCCAGCTGGGGTGTTCACAGTCCACAGCTATGCTAAGGGGGATGCCAGTGGATCTGACAATGAACAAACTTCAGGGAAGAAAGCCAGTGCCACCTCTAGTGCCAATGAGCAAGAACTGACAGAGGTATGAATGGCAAAAGAACTGAAAGCTGGAGGGCTGTAGTTCCATGGTCAGGAATGTGCTGTGACAAAACTTCCTATCTGTGCAGGTGACAGTTTTGTCCCACTGGTGTTTGTATAGCAGGTTGCACCTCTGGGTTTTGCTAAACGAGAATTCAGGTGAAAGCCTTGTACATTTACCCCTTCAAGTAAGAAAGGAGATAAGCTGTTTTGAGAATTTCTCTAAACTATTTAAGTGCTGTGATGGAAAGAGTAGCTTAATGTTTTTGACATGGTAGTGTAACAGGCTGATTGAGGTCCTTTTGTCGTAAGAGACACCTTTTTGTACCTAAAATGAATCTTGTTTGTTCCAGTCTTTATTGCAAGCACATTCATGTGATGAGGGGTTTTTAATATAAAATTACATACCTGGGTAAATCTCTGTGTCCTTTTAAAAGAGAAGAGAGGATGCAACAAAAATACTGGTTGGAAGAATGTAAATTTGAGTGTTTAAAAGCTGCCAATGAATGTTTTATTAAACAACGTAAGAGAAGAGTTAGAATCTTACCTGGTAGTGTCTTTCCAATATTTTATTTTCCTCTTTAAATGTGTGCTTAGAGAATGGGAGGCCAGTAATGATTGTGTCCTAAGAGGTCAAGAATTATACAAAAGGAACAGCAGATAGACCAGTCTTGATAAATAAGCTGAAACTGAGTTGTCACGGCTATTTAAACTGAAGACATTCTATTGCAGATACTAATGTCTCCATCACATGTTCTATGCAGGAAAAAGGTGAAATTTTTAATGGATGTGGATTGTTTTCCCCAGGGTGGTGTATTTCGAAACAAATCTTCCATTAGGTAGTAACTGGGAATGCTAATTTCAATATTTCTTAGAAGTCGTGTATCCAACTCTGTGTAAGAGAACAGAGGTAATGATTATTATGCGCTCTTCTGGCTTCTTTTATAAAAAGAAGATATTTAAACATATGTAAGACACATTTAATCCAAAATTTGCTTCTGCTTTTAAAGGAATAACAGGTTTTTAAAAAAGGGTAGGCTCTTACCTGGAGGGAGAATTCCTGGACTGTTAAGATCATTACCTTTACTGCCCTGCTTGTCAGGTTAATAGTAATTTTGTCAGTGTGTCACTTGTTTTTGTATGTGGCTAAGGGAAGAGGAAATAGCTGTTGTTGCAATCTCCTTCTTCCAGTCTGTCTGGTAAGACATCTAGGCAAGTAATAAGCAGAAAGGATGAAAGTGTCCTTCATTTAAAATAACCCTTTTAGTTCAAGATGTCTATGAGCTCTGTATTTTTTCTAGTTTATTTTATTAATTTTTTTACTTTTAAATTTGGACTACTTTAACTGACACACAAACTCAGGCTTCTCCAGAATTCATGAGACTTCTTATCACAGTCTTTTAAGTTGAACTATCTAAATTGTCTTTCTTTGTTTCTCTTTTACATGATTCTTTAAAGAAACAGACTTGCATGAAAAGCTACACTGGGACCTGTGAAAAGTGTCCATTCTACTGACTCAACAGAGCTAGTACAGCTCTGTCCAGTTTTTCATAACAAAAGTGCTCTGAGCATTTGAAAAAGTTTAGAGATGAAGTTACTTTGTTGGAAATAAAACTGTGGAAACGTGTGCGTTTTGGAGAAGTTTCTCTAAGTTCAAAGTAAATTCCTTTCAAAGTAACATCAAAAGGGCACGTGCTAACTGACAGCTCAATTGCTTCTGGTCCAGGTGGGAAAGGAGTACGTAAGCTCCGTGAAGGAGAGTAAGAAGTCCAAGGGTCGTCGCCAGCCATTGAGCAAACTCCCACGCCACCACCCACTCCTGGTGAAAGACTGCATCAGTGATGATGGTGAGTAAAGCCTTATGCTCTCTGGGAAACTGGAGAGAGCGTCTCAGCTTCTGTGGGCAGTGTGGGATATTCTAGGAAGTACTTGACGATAAACAGGAGTCTAAGTGACAGCTCTGCCTCATAGACAAGGTGCTTATCTCATTGTATCATTAAACTTTTCTCTCAAATTGTCATCTTTCTTTCCTGTAGTTTTCTTTGGAAAGGAAAATTAAACCAATACCAGAGACTGTTGCCTAACTGCATCTGCCTTAGAGCATTCCAATCATTGGTGTAAATATTCATTATTTTTTAAAAAACCCTAACGCCAAATTATTTGGCTGATGGCTTTAGTTTTGGTGTTGATGTAATTTGGAGCAGGTTCTGTTGTCACACTAAGCCTATCTTGTGTCTGCACTGTTGTTTGATTAGTGTAAGTCTCTTAGAAAGGAGACTAAGTTACTGGCTTCCATCACCCTTCTGTTAGTTTGCTTTCTGGCAGTTTTTCTTTCATCTCCATTCGTAGCTTCTTGCCTTATTTAGTTACATTTACAAGAAGAACATCTATAAAAGGCCACATAATCACTGAGTGGATGCTCTCTTATCACAGAGGCATCAGAACAGCTAACTCCTGAAGAAGAGGCTGAGGAGACAGAAGCATGGGCCAAGCCACTGAGCCAGCTGTGGCAGAATCGGCCGCCAAACTTTGAGGCTGAAAAAGAATACAATCGCACCATGGCCCAGCAGCCCCCGTACTGTGCTGTTTGTATGCTCTTCCAGGCATATCAGGTATGAAACCAAGACTGTTCATGCTATCACAGAGGTAACAGAGAAGGTCCTGCTCTGATACATAGTTTTAAATATGTGGGTTTGTATATTGCCAGTTAACAAAAGCTGTATCAGTGTTGAAGCCTTCCCGTGGAGTTGTTCCAGGAGAGCACAGGTGGGCAAACATCCTCACACCTGTGATGGGCCCCTGTGGGTTCTCAGGGGCTCACTCAGCTGTTCAGCAGAAGCTTTTGTGTTAATGTTTGTTAGTGGCTTTTTTTCAAACCACAGAATGGAGCTTAAATGTTGCTGGAGCTGACCACAGAATCTCACTTTTCCAGACTGAGTCTTTCACTTCTAAAATGTTTTAAAAAAAAACACTTTAGGTCCTCTCATAGTACATGGTCTTTGAGGATTTGGCAAGGGAGAAAACCTTTTACTTAAAGGATTTAGAGTTGTGTTTGTAGATGGTATGGATTGAAAGCTGTCTTGTCTTGGAGTGTATCCATGACAGTAGCATGGGATGGGGTGCAGAAGTCCTTTGTCATGTTGACTAAATGTGCAGGCAGGAGTCCCTCACTGAATTTTTTTGGTATATCTAAGATAAATAATTTTAAGGTATCTTGAATAGTTGTCTGCATGTTTGACCTGCAACTTCAAGATAGTTCAACCATTCCTGTGCACTAAGCGTATTTGATTCAATTGTAATGACTGTATGATTGTGGTGGCACTAGAAACATGTTCACCACTGTTTTGGAAATAAAGACCTCACATTTTTGTTGAAGATTTATATTCCATATCGTTTCTAATTTCAATGAAGACCACAGACCATAGTTTTTGGGGACAGTTGAAGTTCTCTTACCTTCTTTTTTGTAAGTTGCTGTTGAGCAGAAAACTCTCAGCTGAAGGTTTTCAAATGTCTGTCTACACCAGGCAATGGAGCAGAAACTCTTCCAAGATTTGAGCTGTGGTTAGAGTCTTTGTTCCAACTTCAGAAAGTCTATAGCAAGTCTGGAAACTCACTTCAGATACCCATTCAAATAAAAAATTGGCACAAAATGCCAGACAAATATGCACTTTTCCTTTGGGAAAAAAAAGAGTATCTGCTGCTTGTGGGAAAAAAAGTCGATATTTTCTTCAATTTTATTATAGATTTCCTTCAGTCATTTTGTCTTTTGCTTGACATGCAATGTAAGTTTAAATCTGTAAGCTTTACAGAATTAAACGAAACAAGACTTGTTGAAAACATGTCCATTTCCTTCTAACTGTGAACATTACCTGGACTTTTTTCCCTAGCTTTTGATGCACTGTAGGAGGGACAGTGCAGATTCATTCTGCTAACAGTAATTTTAAAAGATTAGGCAAGCTATGTTTGTGGTAGCCTACAAGGTACAAAAGATGGTTTAAACATTTTTTCAAAGAGAAAGATTAATTTCTGTTTAGCTGTTCAGAGGAGTAGCTTGAATGGAAATACATCTCTGTAAACTTGTATGTCTTAGCTGTTTGACACTGAATAAATTACAAGAGATTAGCCTGAAACTCTCCTGAGCTTTATATGGGAAATTGCATTTTTAGTCTGTTTATTTTCCAGGAACAAATTAGTTTTAAAGCCCATTAGATTTGTTCAGAACTACACTGGGAAAAAATAATGGGGATTGTAGTAGGAATCTATTCGTGTGTCGGTAATCCTTCCATATTCAGGTAAGCGTACACTTACGAATAGCAGTGTTGTGATCCTTTGTATTAACAGAGGGAATATGCAGAAGAGGTGTTGCCTGTAGAGCATGAGATAAGCTTGGAGATTCCATATTTTGTCATAAGAGATGCAGTTTCATGTGTATATTGTTGCTCACTAGAGGGATGCAATTCAGACTTTACATTTAGTATTTGAGTAGAAAGTAACTTCATTCTGAAGCCACAGCAGCTGAGGATTTTATAAATATAATATAAATAGTAATAAATAGTTACAAGCATAACTATATTTTCACCTAACCTACCCACTCTATGATCTTTCAGTACCTTCATTTTTCTGTTAAAATAGATATACGTATGAGTAAAGATGATGTGAGACCATTTTACTTGTAAAATTTAAATTCCCTATCCATCCCTCACAGGCAGAATGTGAAGGCAGCAGTCAAAACTCTGGAGTAACTCCAGCTGCTGTGGATGGGAAGATCCGAACTAAACCCCTGATTCCTGAAATGTGCTTTACTGCAACTGGCTGCAGCACTGACCTCAATCTTTCAACTCCCTACCTGGAGGAAGATGGAACCAGTGTACTCATCACCTGCAAGAACTGCCATGTCTGTGTTCATGCGAGTGAGTGCATCCAGATGTTCCCCTGAGCTCTGGTGTTCTCCATACTGAGCCTGTGCATCATAGCAGGCCTCTGCCAGTTGATCTAATGTACAAACAGACCAAGTTCAGTGCTTACCAGAGGAGTTGACACTTGGTTGTTGGCCTGTGGGGTAGGCAGTTGGCTGCATGGCTGGCTTCAAATACACAGCATCATCCTGGGGCTCGTTGATTTTAATTCCTGCTTTACTTCTGGGCCCAAGGGGAACGGGTTTGAGTTTAAATAAACTCCTAAGTGGGATGTGTCTGTTCTAGGTTGTTATGGTGTATCCCCTGACAAGGCCACTGAAGACTGGATGTGCTCCCGGTGTACAGAAAATGCATTAGAAGAGGTAAAGTTTTTCACAGATGGAGTCTGGTACACCTGATAACTTGGCAACAAAGTTAATTCACATAGTGTTATGGGTGTTGATTTTTTTATCCTGGGAAAATAACACTTTTAAACCATAATGATATTCTTTTAACCAATGCAAAGCTGCTGAGCTCATTTGACTCAGAGGGAAGATGTTCTGCATGAATGTGGGAATAGCTCCATTGTCCACCTGAATTTATGGTAGCTACTATTTCTAAGCCAGAAAGTAACTTGTGCTAATAACTAGCAGGTATGCACATGTGAAGAAAGCAAGAAAAATGGGATTCCCTCAAACAGCTATATAGATTCTAGATCAGTAGAATGGGTCAGCCTTTCGATTATTATTTCCTCATGTTTGTTCCAGGTCCTTTTACACATCCCCAAAGGATAGAGGGTATTGCAGGTGTAAAAGGAACCCATAACAAACAAATTGACCCTTCAGTGATAGGTTCTGCTTGCTTTCAACAGACTTGGAGTCTGTATTTGTTGCCCTAAGGGCAGAAGCTTTTAAGAGCTGAGGGGCTGATCTGTACAATGTAGTTAGCTCTCTTCTGACAGCAAAATAATTTTCTCCGGATGTGCATTTTATGTGGAAGTTCTTTAGCAAGTGTGGTGCCCTAGCTAATGCTTTCTTCTTTACTCCAGGACTGCTGTTTGTGTTCATTACGAGGAGGAGCGCTGCAGAGAGCCAATGATGACAAGTGAGTGTTCCAGATTTTTTTTAATTTTAAGGGGAGGCTCAGTTCCTTAGTATCTGAGGGTAAGCTAGTAAACTGCATTTGCTGTAACAGAGTGACCAGCAACACCCTTAACACTTTGTACATTCATTGTGTTCTCATGCAGCAATTCTTACCTCTTTAGGTAATGCCTGGTTCTCATTCTGTTGATAGCAGCTGTTAGTTGCTTTGCATTTGATAGTGCAGAGCTGTAATATGCAGAGGTATAACCTACCACTTAAAAATAAGGTTCTATATGAACTAACATCTCTCAGTACCTTCTCTACAGAGGATTTTGATGTTGTCTTACTTGTGTTTACAGTAATGGCAAAGGGCAACCATAGTTTTAAGTAGCACAACATTGAAATTCAAGGAACCTCTACAGCAAAATGTGCATAAAACTGCCTGTCCTGTGTCCTTTGGGTGTGGTGGATCAGATAAAGTGATGCAAAATAGCAGTGGGGCAGACTTATAGCACCATGAAACTTGGCCAGGCAGCCTTTTATCGTGCAGGAGTCACTAAATTGCTTTCCTATTAAGCCTGTCAGTAGTAGACTTTAAGTATGAAGAAATCTTGGGTTTGCCCTACATGTGACCTGTTAGTAGCAGTAGGAAGACTACACTGATCATTTTCAGAGGTTATTTATTGTGATTTGTGTGGCAAACTTGAAAAGAGTTGTATTTACTTAAACTCCAAAGCATCCTCTGTTGGCCTAATGAATATTAATTCATTTTTCCTCTCTTCTGTCCTGACAGGTGGGTTCATGTGATGTGTGCTGTGGCTGTACTGGAGGCAAAATTTGTGAACATTGCAGAGCGAAGTCCTGTAGATGTTGGCAAAATCCCCCTGCAACGTTTCAGACTGGTAAGGATCACCTGTGCTGCATTGCTGGTGTCTCTAGTCCATTCAGAATCTGAGAGGCTTTCCTTATCCCTGCAAACCCAAGTCATCTTGGTTCATTCTCCAGACTGAACTGTATAATCTGCTCAACTCCGTGTATGAGAGATGACAGTTGTCCCTATTCCCATTTTTTTAATCTTTCCTTGTTCTAGTATGTGTTTATTCACATGAAGAGCCAGCAAAAGGGGCACTGTTTTCAGTATGTGGCAGGTAACGTTTATACAGTGGTGTAATGGTGATAATTTGTTGTGCTTAATGTTTTTCTCTATTTAACTTGCTTAGTTGACTGCTTTCAAGCACTGAGATGCTTCAGCATATGTGAGGCATTCCTACAATGGGTGAAGATCTTCAGCAGGAAAGCAACTGTACTTCACTGTTTTAACAGCTCAGTGTTGAAGGGAAAACTACTCTGCTTTGCATAGGCATTGCAGATAACATTCTTTTCCTACAATTGCCCAGCAGGCCCAATTGAGTCACTGGTAGTAGTGGCAGAATGTTAACTGTTACTTCTGTGGTTGTTTCCCATTATTCTAATCTTGTTACTTGTATTAATGTAACTTTTTAGTCCCATGCTGAAAGGCCCTATTGAGTTGGAGCATTGCAAGCTGATATCTAAGATCTGTTGGTGGCATCCTTGGGTTGCATGCTTTGTGAATGTTGAGCTGGTAGATATTTAATTTACATTTTTCCTCTATTGCTTTACTTCTATGAATTACTGTCTTGTCACAGACTAAAACTAGTAGCTGCCTGCTTCTGTTTAGTCAGAAAGCAGCAGTGTTTTCAAAGAGGCTAAATGGCACAGCTATTATAAGCTGTTAGCTAGCTCTTGTTGTGGGGTAAAACCTAGTATCAACCAATAACCTCCTGTTTCCTGTCCCCAGAAATGCATCTTCTGCAAGAAGAGGAGAAAGAGAATTGCAGGTTGCTGCGTACAGTGCTCACACGGTCGGTGTCCCACATCCTTTCATGTCAGCTGTGCCCAAGCAGCAGGAGTCATGATGCAGCCTGATGACTGGCCATTTGTTGTCTTCATTACCTGCTTCAGGCATAAGACTCCATCTCAGGCAGAGGTGAGTAGGTGTGTTACTCCCAGGATTTGAACTGCAGTGTCTTGGAGGCACTGAAAAGTTTTTAGGTTGTGCGATTATTTTGAAACTTCATTGAAGTCTGTCTCACAATATTTAATGTAATCTAACGGTGTTGGTCTTAGATTCTGATCTCAGCCTTGCTGCTACTCTGATCTTAGTCAGGTCCTTTATTGTACTTTGGTTTGCAGACCAGAAGAACTGAAAGCATCACATTCCCACTGTGGCTGTTTTAATGAGGAATAGTAGTGGGGTTTATGCTGTGATACTTAATATGCAGGAGTTAGTGCCCATACCCCAGCAGTCTGCATGGGTGGTCACAGAATTTCACATTTAAGTGATTGATCAGTTTCTAAAGTTCCCATGCAGCCTTTTTAACACAAAACCACAACAAACTATTAGACAATGTTTTCTATAAAGGCCTTCCATTGCTCTGAAGAACAAGAACCTAATTTACTAAGTAAATTAAGAACAGTAGCAAGTAACAGATTAGAGTTTAGGCATTTAAAAATCCAGAGGCAGAACTTCTCTGAAAATGCTGCTGCTGATGGCTTGAGTAACTCACCTGAACTAAAATGTTTTGCTTTGTTGTCTGCCAGCACTGGAACCATGGTCTTCAACACATTCGTTATTGAATCATTGTATAAAAAGTGATTTTTGTCTCCTCAGCGAGCTAAGGCTGCACTCCAGGATCTGTCCCCTGGACAGATAGTTATCAGCAAGCACAAGAATGGTCGCTTCTACCAATGTGAAGTGGTCAGCCTTGCAAAGGAGACTTTCTACGAGGTCAACTTTGATGATGGCTCCTTCAGTGATAACCTGTACCCAGAGGACATTGTGGTATGTTGTGTGGTGGGGTTGTGGTATAGGACATGTGATACAAGTCAGTCCTTGCTGCTGTAGAGCAGACACATCAGAGGATCTGGTAATTGTTCCCTGGGTCCTGTAGTGGCTGCCCTGTGCTGCAGGATGGCCTTAGGGTTATTACCTGAGAATGACTTAACTGAGGCCATATAGGGACAGGTATAACAGGGAGTGCAGCTAATCTCTGGCTGCTTAGCAATGGCAGGTCTGAAGGAAAACTTGCTAATACTTTCATGCCATTCCCACACCAAATACTATGAAGTTGGTACCACTGTTGGGATTTAAATGCAGATGACATAAATGGATGTCTCTCAGCCTAACTGTCTATCACTAAAATGGAGAATTGTTGGGGTGGTGCTCAGTGTGACTCCTTGGTGGTTTGCTGAATCTTTGCATGAGGAAGCTGCTTACCTTTCTTGTCTCTCCCATCTTCCCTCTTCATTCTAGAGTCGAGACTGTCTTCAGTTAGGTCCCCCTGCTGAAGGGGAAGTCGTGCAGGTGAGATGGACAGACGGACAAGTTTATGGAGCCAAGTTTGTCGCATCACACGCTATCCAGATGTACCAGGTACAAAATTGCTGTCTGAAAATTCATCACTCAGAACGAGCCAATCATGCTAACAGGGTTGCTATAGGGCAGTCATGCTTAAAGATTCCAGGGTAAGTTACTCTGTTAGCAATGACAGATGCTGGCAACAGTCGCTGAAAGTGATTGCTCGCAGCTCTGNAACTTGCTAATACTTTCATGCCATTCCCACACCATTTAAATCCCACTGTTGGGATTTAAATGCAGATGACATAAATGGATGTCTCTCAGCCTAACTGTCTATCACTAAAATGGAGAATTGTTGGGGTGGTGCTCAGTGTGACTCCTTGGTGGTTTGCTGAATCTTTGCATGAGGAAGCTGCTTACCTTTCTTGTCTCTCCCATCTTCCCTCTTCATTCTAGAGTCGAGACTGTCTTCAGTTAGGTCCCCCTGCTGAAGGGGAAGTCGTGCAGGTGAGATGGACAGACGGACAAGTTTATGGAGCCAAGTTTGTCGCATCACACGCTATCCAGATGTACCAGGTACAAAATTGCTGTCTGAAAATTCATCACTCAGAACGAGCCAATCATGCTAACAGGGTTGCTATAGGGCAGTCATGCTTAAAGATTCCAGGGTAAGTTACTCTGTTAGCAATGACAGATGCTGGCAACAGTCGCTGAAAGTGATTGCTCGCAGCTCTGTGTACATCTGGATACCTACTT
The DNA here is from genome assembly GCA_013400775.1 of Chaetops frenatus. Taxonomy (NCBI): domain Eukaryota; kingdom Metazoa; phylum Chordata; class Aves; order Passeriformes; family Picathartidae; genus Chaetops; species Chaetops frenatus. Next base: position 803,426 of record VZTR01024935.1, read on the forward strand.
GAAAATATTCACTTCTGAAAACTGCTGGTCTGCAATTCTTCATCAGACTCTGTTTCTGTAGTTCAAACTACTTAAAATAAGTTTATTTTGCTTTTCTCTAGTGAGAGTGCACCATGCCTTTCATGCTTCCAAAGTTAAAGTGAACAGCCAGACTCTCTTGTCAGGTGTTAAAAGAATATCCCAGAACTTGCTGGGCTATTATTGTCATGAGATTATTGAGGTTTTGATTGAAGTCTGTTGCAGTATGCATAGCTGCGTACGTGTCTTAAAAATTTCAAGTAGTAGAAGATTATTTCACAAGAGAGCTCTGTGGGAAGAAGGCAACTTCTGGGTAGCTGTGTCAGGGTTCTAACTTGTGAGACTTCCGACAGAACAACTTCTGGTTCTTTTCTAGGTGGAATTTGAAGATGGTTCACAGCTGATGGTGAAAAGGGATGATGTATATACTCTTGAAGAGGAACTTCCTAAGAGAGTGAAGTCAAGGCTGGTAAGTAAAAGGGGTGCAAATTCTACCAAAGAAGTTTGTTTTAATTTGTGCTTGAACCTGAGCACGTGGCAGCAGCAAATTACGATCTGGTGCTCTCCTTAATCATTGCAAAGCTCACTAGTTGATCAGGCTACAAAAGCAAAGTTCTGTCTCGCTCCGGAAGGAATTTCTCCTTCTGCAGGGGTGTGAGTTTGTATCATAAAGTCATGGATTGGGAGAGCATGTTGATGCCCTTTCATACCTGTATTCATAAGTTCTGTTATCTACTTCCATTGCAAAGAATGGCCAAGTTCCTTCACTCACCCTTTGTTCTGAGAAGCTCTTAGTGGGATTGCATCAAAAGAGCTGGCTGTTTCTTGAGACTGAAGAATAATCCAGGTGGGAAAGGAGCTCTGCAGGTCTCCAGACACCTGTTCCAAACAGGAGTAATTTTCAGAAAGGGTTGCTCAGGGTGTCTCCAATTAAGTTTGGATTATCAGTAAGGGTGGAGATCCCACACCCCGTTTTGTTGCTTTACACTTCCCACTACAAACAGCACACTTGGCTGTCTTGCTTTACAGGACAAACATGCGCACCCTGATGGAGATCTGTTGCCAGGCACACAGGATATTAGAGGCTTGAGAAAGAATGTATTATAGTTGAATTCTGTGACCAGGTGCTTAAACATGCCTGCTCCACAAAGCAGAAATTGTACTAGACTGTTTGAAAATTGGAACTGACTCTGTTTATTACTTTGAAAAAGTGATTGTGAATTTAAATTAGGTGCTCAGTTACATTTGAAACTTGAGATTCTTTAGATCTCTAATTACAGTTCACTTAAATATATCCTCAGACCTGTAAATCCAGTTTCTTAAATATTTTTCTTTGTGTTTGGTCAGTTTTTGAAGAAGGCTGAATGTTCCAAGTGTCTTGGCTTGGTTTTTTCTTACATGCAGTAGGAGGATGCGGAGACAGGGATTTGATCTGTGCTCTAGTGACTAATTCTGTCTTTTTCTCTTAGTCAATAGCTTCAGATATGCGCTTCACGGAGATCTTCGAAGAGAAGGAGGTCAGTCAAGAGAGGAAGAGACAAAGAGTCATCAATTCACGCTACCGTGAAGATTACATTGAACCTGCCTTGTACCGGGCCATCATGGAGTAAACGCTGCCTGTGGCAGAGGAAGAAGATGCCCACCTCCCCCAAGGATTTAGACGTTCCAGTACGACAGGCCATATTTGGATGCTTTGAATCCAGGGTTTCTTTTGGGGTTTTGTTCTTTTATATTTTAAGGAAGCTAAAAAGCTGATGCTCTGCAGTAGCTGTAAGGCAGCTGTTGGATAGTGAAAGAGGTCCCATTTGCTGAAGCTGATGACTGCAGACTGCTGGTCTGAAGTTGGGTCCTTACCAAATAAGCCAGCTTGGGGATGTTGCTTTCATCTTGTTGAGCAATCTTGCTTTTTCTTTAGAGACGATTTTGACAGGTGGCAAACTCTTGGGGGAGTTGTTGCCAGAAATCGTGGCAGCTGCAGAATAGTATGGTCTATTGTTTTAATTGAATAATGTTCCTGAATTTAAGAGTCTCCCTGGTGACCACACCTGGGCTTGAGCAGGCAGTATTACTGGTGCTGGAAATGGAACCTCTTTTATATTTATATCCATTTTTTTGTTGCAAGCAACTTCGGTCTCTTGTTTCTCAGCACCTCCTTTCTGAGGTTGAGCTGTAGGCTGGTAAAATCTGAACAGACAGGAGGTGCTTGTGTAAAGAGGTGAAATGTGAAATTGAATCCTGTAGGACAAATTATTTAACCTTCCATTTAATATTTTTGTTCTGATAGTGCTTTTGACTTACTTAATCATAAGTTTAATTGTTAATAGTATGTGCCTCAGAACCAGTGAAATCTCTCTGGAGCCTTGTGAAGTGCAGCCTTCTAACAAGAATAGGTGTTCAGCTCCCAATAGACATTCAGTTCCCAAAGAGTTTCTTTTGAGTATCTCTAAGGCAATATGACTAAAGGGACAGTCTTAACTCTCCCTTCTTGAAATCCAAGCATGACAGTGTTGGGGATGACAGGGCAGCAGTATCTGAAGCAGTGCAGTCCCTCCTCTGAGGCAGCACTGTCTATCGTGTGTCCGCAGGCTTTTGCTTACAGCAGCTAATACTGGGTCTGAGACAGATGAAGTATGCACTGAGCTGTGTGTTATTACTGAAAGGCTGTGCAGTGCTCTTCTGAAGCAGAAGTGCTGCCATGTTGCTGTCTGGCAAAGGTTACTGTAGCATTTTTATAGAGTATTAGGCCACATCTCAGTTGTGGAATGAATTTGCTACCCCAGCCATAAGAAGCTGAGTTGAGCTGGGTAGTACGTGTACCTGGAAGATGTGCCAACTTGCTCCTAATAATTTAAGCATTAGCATAACACAGTAGGAGCAGTGTAAATACATGTTCCTTTCCTGTTCTGTAGGAAAGGGATTTTAGGCTGTGGAGCAGATTGGCCACCTTCTTTTTGCATGGAATGATGGGGTGAATTTTCCTGCTGGAGAAAGTCATGATTGCGTGTTCTCCAGAAACTGTTCAAGAGGAGAATTTTCTAATGAAACAGACCTAATGCATCCCTGCTTCTATAGGGACATGGCAATGTGTCTGCGAAGTCTGGATTTGTAACTTTTTTCCTTTTGTTACATAGGAACGCTATAAACCAAACCCTTCTGAAACCCCGGTGCATCAATTTGTGATTAGCAATAAAATGTAGTATTGAGTAGTGATAACAACTCTTGATCAGAAAAGAAATAAACTGCAACTTTTATACAGAAAATCTTTAGCCCTACATTTTTAGAGGGTCAGGAGGATTATATAAGTAGCAAAGATTTGCACAATCACTGTTTTGCATAAAGGTAATCTGTCCTATTTTTGTGGTGGAATACCTTGTTCATAAGTACTAGAAGGCTTAAACAGATTCTGAAAGAAGATAATGGCTTTCTTTTGTGGTTTTTGGGTTGGTTTTTTTTTCCTTTTACCATGTCCAAAACTACTGGTCTCAGGGTAGTAAATGGTTTTCTGGTGAATGGGATAGTTTGCTTGATAAAACCAGGGTCTGCTAAGATCTGAGCCTGGTAGCTGGAGTTAATCTTGCCCAGGCAATAGGAACGAAATTGCACTTTGGCATCTGAGCGTATATGTAAGCCTCTGAAGTGATGTGCTCTGAGCAGACATGGAGAAGAGCTGGCAGGGCCTTAACAAACTTGCCTCTGTTCTGTCAGAGTTAATGTGGTATTAACTTCTCATAAAATGAACACTGCCTGTGTGTTACTGAAAAACATACTCCTTGTCTCAATCCACACTTTCCATCCAGAGAAAAGGTGCCTGCATGCAGGCTTTGTCCCCAAACTGCCACAGAACTTAAATGCACGTTTTTTAGGTGCCACATGCTATGCTACCTGTGCTGCAAACACCTGGCTCAACAGCCTCATCCTAAAACAGTGACCTAGTAAGAAACAGCTGGATTTGTTTGTTGTGGTCGTGTTCTTGGTGTTGCTTTGTGGAGCTGCTCTGTGCAAGGCCAAGAGTTGGATTTCATTGATTCTTGTTTGTCATTTCCAACTCGGGATATTCTGTTGTTCATCTGCAGCAGGTTTTGCCACTCACCTCTCTAACAGTATCAAGTGACTTTCAAGAGCTCCCATGCATAGTATTTGTTCTGAAATAGGAGCTTTGTTACCTGTTTTTGATATATTTTTTGCAGGTGCCAGATCTGATCTTGTCAGTTGACTGCACTGTGTTGGAAGCTGCTGCCATCCTGCACTCTGAGACAAAGGGCTTTCCCAATTTTCCTGTCAGTTCTTTTGCTGCATCATTCAAATGTGAGCAGACTGTTATCTGCTGCAGGGACTAAACTGCGTGTTGGCTTCTCTCTGTAAACTTAAAATCAGTGACCCGGATGTTTGAGGGGTCTTTATTATCTGGCTTTGCAAAAGCACTTTAGTTTATGGCTTGAAGTATAACAGATAGCAATAAAAGCTCTATACAGAGCAGCTGTCTCAAAAGACATAGGCTTTCCATTACCTAGATGTTTATCATGTCTGGTAATTTTCTCCAGTGGTTTTGGTTTTTTTGGAAGTGTATTTATCCCTTTTACAACATCATTCCAGTGAGGGTGAGGTGCTGCCAGATTATCAGCTAGTCAAACTTTTCTTAAATATGTTCAGTACAAAATCATGCTCAGTGTGCGCTCTGATGGTGCACTCCTTTATTTGGTCCATTGCATGTGCTGCTGCAGGCAGTAGACCTCTTCACTTTTCATGAAGCTCCCATCTGTGACTGGTCCAGGTTGGACCTACAAGAAGCAGTTTTTGTATAAACAAATAGTGGCTTGCCCTTAATTCAGGATGAGCTTCACAAGTCAGTGATAACTTTTCATGAGATTTTAAAAGGTGACTATATTCTTTGTAAAGCACCCGATTGCAGTAATGTTTCTGCCTGTGGCTGGACTTCCAGGAGAGTTCTTTTCTATCAGCAGACCTCTCAGATGACCAGAGACAGTACTGTCAGTAGCAGAACCCATTCTCCTTGTTCCTTCTCTCTCTTTCTGGTGTTTTGAGCTGGTTTAAATTGATTATGCACTGTTTGGGGAGCATAATCACTTATTCTAAGGTTTCCAATGCATCTCTTTTCCTCCATTCTTTAACTGGGCTCCTGTTGTCTGATATGTCTGCAGTTGTGCTCATTTTTTAATGAAACATGGGGTGGAATCAAGACTGGTAGCCTGTATGTTGTTTCCAGTTTCCTCAAGAAATAAATCTAATTTCAAAAAAGACAATCTGTAAACTAATTTAAGAACTAAAGCAATGAAACTTGGAAATTCTCATCATGCTTCTAATTTTTCTATTAGCATTATTCTTTTCTAATATTCATCTCCTTAATGCTTATCTAGTGAGTTCTCAGGAGTCTTTCAGAGACCTAGTGGAGTTCTGTTATTTAAGGACTCAGTCCAGCTGGGCTGTTCAGCTAGAACAGGAATGGAACCGCAGAATCATCTCTTCTCATTGAAACACAGAGCTGAAACATCTGCAGTGAGAACTGAGTGGCCTTAGGTTCCCTCTGTAGCTGAGAGTGCCAGAAGAGGAGTCATCAGAAAATCTTACCTGGCTGCAGTCTCTCAGACAGCTCTGTTCTTTACTCTGGTGTTGACTCTTGAATTTCACAGTGCTGGTTAAGACCTGCTGAACTGGCAGTTAGGAAAAGGAGATTCTTCTACTTTTAGCTCAGGGATTTTTGCTACTGTTACACCAAATGACCTTGAGGAATTTGCTTATTGTAGTGTTATTTCAGCTCATATCTTTGAAACCTAATGTGCCAGGTATTCCTGGAGGCAGCTTTTGTAGTTTGGGGAAAATGAAACTGGCTCCCTTTCCCTGACAAATTTGTAGATACTCCACAAACTTTTCAGTGGGGGCATTTAGATTAAAGTATGTAGTATTTTCAGTTGAACATGAGCAACAATGTTATTGTATTGCTAAAAGTCAAAATAAGCCTTTTTCCTCTTTTCCCATAATCAGTCTTCATTTTTCCGTGTTGCTGTTAGAGCTGTTGAACAGCTTTAGATTTCTCCCTTGGGTGAATGAAGAGGACAGCACTTCAGGTGGCATTTGTTACTTTATTCCAGTAGTGAGCATAGCTGAGGGTGTGTATCTGCAGTGTCATTTGACCTCACCAGAATGGTCTCCAGAGGAATGGGAAACATTGACCTGATTGCTACTTTTTGATGCAGCTGTGGCAGATCCATGCGGAAGAACTGCCACAGCCTCCTTGCTGCAGCATGAGTAATGTGACAATGCTAGCATCAAAACAGTTCTGACAGCACCTAGCAAATGAGGGAAATGTGTGGGAGGGTACTGGAAAAAGATTTAAATGGTGTAGTATGTGTGTTAATTTCTAAACAAAACTGAGTGAGGTAGGAGAGCCTGAGGAGAGTGTCTTTGGCCTGGAATTCTGCATTTAGGAAATGCTCTCACTATTATGAATGGTTCTAGTGGGCTGTGAGCACCTTCAGTGCACGATGCAGGAGAGAAATTAAACAGGCCTGCTGCCTGGGCTCTTCTACCTCCCATGAGTTACTGCCTGGCAGTGTGGTCCCCTCATGCTGCTCAACACCTCAGGAACTGGGATGCTCTCACTGTTTTCCACACTGCTGGCTGAAAGAAGAGCTGCCTCCTCACAGGCTGTAGGCAAGGTGGGTGGCTGGTTTTCATATCCAGGCTGAAGTCCTCCATATAGAGTTAGGAGCAAACCTGTCTTCACAGCCCAACAAGTATGCTATAGACTATAGCAAACTACTTCAAGATGTGTAGTGACTCAGTCCCACAATCTTGCTGAATTTAGGGAGGTATGGCAGTGTGTTGTACTCATGGACCTCCAGAGACACTTCAGACATGGGGATCAGATGGTTGTGAATGAGCTGGTATTAGTTTTTACACTTGGACTCTCATTTCCTCAAGTGCTGCTGCTTTTCTTGAGTACAATATCTCTGCAACTTTTGGGTTAATTTTCTTGCCTGTCCTTGCAGCAGGGTTTAACTTGAAACTTCATTCCTGATAGCCACAAGCAATTAAAAAGAAATTACAATATCCTGGGTGCAAGATATGGATGCCTTTAGTGTGGGTAGTGGGTGCTGATGGGCTGCAGGTGCAGAGAAGCAATTAACTTGCAGACAGTTCTGTGGAAAACAGGAGTGGTGTGATACAGGAGAGCAAGGGAAACTGGTGATCGGGAGTAGCTACACCAAAGGGCTGAGCAGCCTATGTGGTTTGGAACTGTGGTTGCCTGTGATGGATGGCTGCCCAGGCCACTTGGCTCTCCAGCAGGGACACAGCTTTGCTTGTCCAGGCCCAGCAGAGCCAGGGCAGGATGAAGGGAGCAGTTGTGTTGGCAGCCAGAGATGGGTCTGTTCTGAGTCCTCTTTGGCTTTCCCAGTTCCAGCTGGATAGATGTTTCCAAACACCATTTAACAGCTGGTGTCCACAGGGACTGGCAGAAGTGTAAATGCTCATATTCTGCCATTCTCCCTTTCATATGCAGAGGTATCACAGGGTATCCTGCTTGGACACTCAGCCATCCACACAGTGGGGCTGGGGCCAACCCTGCTCTTCCTTGCTTTTTGGAGGGTGACTCCTGTGGGAGCAGAAGTCTGCAGTGCTGTCATCAGCAGGGAGACCCCCAATTTGAGCCCTCAGCACTGTGCAGAGCCTGGCAAGGGGAAAGGACAGAAAAAAGATCTTGGCTCTTCTCCCTTCCAGTTGAAGCGGGTGAGGGGCTGCCAAGGGCTTTGCAGCAGGGAGAAGAAAGACAGCGTTCATGGGAGCTGCGTGACTCCGAGCTGCTGGGCTGGGAGCCAGGCACGTCAGCACCTGATGGGCCAGCACATGAGGAAGGGCTTTTTGCTCCTCACCTTCTCCAGAAGAGCTCTTTCAAGGGGTCCCAGCCCAGTGTAGTGAGGTCTCTCCTGCCTCACTCCCCTGCCTGTTCTGGGCTGGACTGTTGCCTGTGTGGGGCATTGTAGTGGCAGTGTGCTGGTGAGGTCCTTCTCCAGGAGCCTGGTTTGTTTGCTGCTGCCCTGGATCATGCTGGCTGAGACAGCTGCCTAGGATCCCTCCTGCCTGCCTGTGTCCTCCACTCTGTTGTCTTGTGGGCCAGATTTGGGGGACCTGGATCAGTCCTTTGCCCATCTGTGCAGCCTCTGCAAAGAAGCAGCCTCCAGTTGTGCACTGGCTGTGTGGAGGCTGCACAGATCACTCCCAGAGAGAGTGCAGGGCTAGGGCTGTGGTGCTGTGGGGGGACAGTCATCACCTCACACAGTAGATCCCCACCCCTTCTCCAGATGGGCTGGAGCCTGCCTAGAGAATCCTTCCTCCAGAAGCCACTGGACAGAAGAGCCCTTGTGCAGCCTTTCTGGACAGGTGCCTGGTACCTGGTGAGACAGACTTTCCACTTCCCAGTGAACAGATGCCTGGCTATGGCTGGGCCATATGGTGTTTTGGTCTCACTGCTCTCCTAGCACAACCTGTCCACCAGCCCTACAAGCAGGTGAGATGCTCAGGGCTCTGATCCCTCGGGACAGCTCCCTGCAGGCTGTGGGAACTGCAAGGGTTTAGTGCAGCGAGAGGTGTGTGCTTGGAGCATGTGCCTCTGGGAAGTGCTACCCAGTCAGTGTGGCCTTGATGCTGGGTCACCATTTCAGGAGAGGTGCTGGCCCAGGATCTGAGGAAAGCACACCGTGCAGTGCGGGTGAGTAAACATCATTTCAGGTTTGTGGTCAAGGATGCTTGTGATATCCTGGGGACACCTGTGAGGCTGGGATGAAATCAGACTCTGCCTGCCAGCCAAGAGTCCGTATCAGAACCAGAATCTCTGGCACTGGATTCATGATCTTACCCTGTAAGCCATTCCTACAGGAGCTGCTACATCTTTCCTGACTTCTCCAGCAGTCTCTGCTGCTTTTCCCACTCAGTCAGGTTTGCTGGTTGAGCAGATGCCTGAGGCTCAGCTGTGCTCACTATCAGGCCCTGTGGATTTGGGATGTGCAGGGGTGGGAAGGGAGGAGCTGGCAGCTTTGCCCTTTGGCAGCAAGATGCTGAGCATGAAGGCAGCCAGCCCTCTTCTTGGCCAAGCTGCAAATTTGGCCTCTTGCTCTTGCACTCCTCTGACTTTTCCTGTGGGCTGAGGGTTCATCCCACTCCTGCTGTGGCTGCTCTGCTAACTTGTCCTCCAGCTCCCTGTGTCCCTATGCTTGCACACACAGTGCCGTCAGTTCAGCTGCCTGGGTGCACTTCTGACTCATCATGTGCTGCCTGAGCAGCTCCGCATTTTCATCACTGTTAGGAGTTCATGGCTGTGAAACTCCATTCCCCTCTTCCCCACCCTGCTCCCATGCACGCATGAGGGACAATGCCTATGGAGCTGTCTGCCCTGGCCAGGATATCTCTAGCAGTGATGCTGTGCCTGGCTGGGATGCTCTGTGCCATGGTCTGTCCCTGGCACCTCTCTCCTCTGGAGATTTCTGCAGCACAGCATAGGATCCCACGATCCTGTGCCAGTGCAGGGCAGAGGAGCTGGATACTTCCCCAGGCACTCTGGCAGGGACCAGCCATTTCCATCTGCATAATGGAGACTGTAGCACAACCACCATCAACCCACTCTGGGATATTTTTAGGCCTGGCTGTGCTGATGAGGGAGAGATGACAGGCTCACTTCACATCCGGACCACACGATGCCTCTCCCAGCTGCAGCCACCTGGTGCAATGGGAGAAGCGTGGGCTGTTTCCCCAGGGAAGGCAGCACTGACCGGGTGGCTCCAGGCTTGCTGGAAGCAGCTACTGGTGCAGGATCCCACCATCCTTCTCCCTCTGAACTCGTGCAGCTTCACTGCTTTTAAGAGAGCAGCTTAATGAATTACACGGATTCCGCTGGCTCTTGACTTTGGGGGTATTTCCTGGTTTGTGAAGGAAAAGGAGGGAGGAATCTGAAGCTGTGGGACTGAAGCATGGCAGTGACATGCTTGCACACAGTTACTTCCTGTCATAGAAATGGGGAGCCCTTTCAGCAGAGGAGTTTGGCTTTTCTGCAGGATGTGAGGCTTGGAAAGTTCTATGGAAGAAGGTATTAAAGCTTCTCCTTTTCATCAGAGCCCTGAGTGGGCCTGCAGCTGGTGGAGTGGAAGGAACAGTGAATTGGAGGTGACTGGGGTGAATCGATAGAGGACAAGATCTGGGGCACAGGGCTGTCTCCTGTGGCCAGGCTTGTCTGAAGCTGGTCCCTGAGCACTGCTGGGGAGGCCTTGCATGAAATAGGTGCCTGATGCCCTGGACACACACAGTGACACAGTGCTGCTGGGAGGTAACATTGCCAAGCTGTGACTGTGTCATGGATGCTGGCAGAGGGGAGAACTGTCCAACACAGGGTCTATGGCTGGGTTAGAGGGGAGCTGGGCTGGAGCAGCTTCACACCAGAGCTCATGTGCCAACCGTGATGGGTTGTAGGTGCTGGACTCTTAATACAGAACTTATCTGGGTGACTGCACAAAGCAGTGGTGCTAATCTACTCCATCCACCAGGAACCAGTCTGTCGGGGAGGGTGTCACTGGTACCAACACCTCGCTGTGTTTGGCTTACCCCGTCCCTGCATTGGAAGGACCAGCTCAGCTGCAGGTGCAAACCTTCTTCAACTGCCTACTGAGACCTGCAAAATTCCAGCCCTGAGCAGCTGCTTCGGCCTGGCCCTGTGGATCTGCCAGCATCCCCCAGCATGGCAGTGGCTCAGGTGATGGCTACAGAAAGTTCATATTCCCTTGGCTGTGGCACAGGGAGTTGGTTCTCATGGAGTAGGGTGGAGAAGCTTTGCTGGAGAGGCTGAGCTTTGTCCCCAGCTTCTTGTGGCTGGACGGGATGGGCTGCCGCTGAAAAAAAGGACCTGCTGGCCTTGCTGGTCCCTCATGACTGCTGGGCCAGGGGTGGATTCCTCCATGGCTGGCAGCTCTGTACGTTCACTGTTTAGGATCCCACTTACTACACAAGGATCCAGTGTCCCCTTAGTCCTGTTCTCACTCATACCTACTAACATAGATTTGTGTGACTTTGAGTGATGTTGAAGGGGAGTTGAGGGGTTTCAGCAGCACCCTTCTGTCTGTGTCCCCTGCCTGTGGCTGGCAGCTGCCTCTTCATGGCTGCTGTTAGTCCACATCCTGCCATCAAACAGAGCAGCCAGAGACACTTCCCCCTGGCTGCTCCAACTCCCTTATGAAAAGCAGCTGTGAGAATGCACAGGTTGTCACAAATGCTGAATCTGTGTTCATGTCCCGCAGCAGAGCACAAACCCTTGGCCGTGTCCTGCAGCACAGGGGTCAGGGCAGTGCAAACTAAGCCCTAAGCCCCTGCACCCTCCCACACAGCTCCTTTGGCCCATGCCATGCTGGGTGGCTCCTCCCCTTTCCTCCTTTTCCCAAGAGGGACCAGATAAGCCTCAGTACTCAGGAGTGGGGAGGAAAGGCACTGGGACACGGCAGGGCTACCTCAGCTGGCAGCTACCCTGCCAGCCCAGTGCCCCAGGCCAGGCAGCAGTTCTCATGACCAACAGTGAAGCACCTCCACCAGCAGCACCAGCACCTCCTCCCACCACCTCCCCAATGACTGGTGGCATTTGAGGTGCCTGGTGCTTTCCCTTCCTCCTGCCTCTCATTGCCCCTCGTCCTTTCTACTTTCCATCTCCTTGATCCCTGTCCTGAGCATCATGCTTGCCCTGGTTTCAGATGTGTAGGAGGTGGGATGCCTCAAGAGCATCTCTCTGGGCTCTCGGCCCTACACTGGCCCTGCACCCTGGAAGACATTGATGTCCCAGGGTGCATCACAGGGTTTTGGGAGGGGCAGTCACCCACAAAGGTGCAGCCTGTGGCTCTGCAGACAAGACATGCCCTGGGAGTTGCTTACCAGAGGCAGCATTGCTGACCTTTTCCTCTGGACACTTCCTCTGGGAAGAGATCAGAGTGACACAAATGCTGAAGGTTTGTAAAGCTGAAGTGGACACTGACTTGGGCACTTGTGCTGCTGTGCTTATGCTGTGGGTTTTGGCATCAGCTCACTTGGCATGTATGGGAGGGACAAGTATGAGTAACAGAGCTGGTTGCTGTGTTGTATGAAGGTTGCTGGTGCATTACTTGGGTTCAGAGGCTCCAGTTCACCAGGCACCAGGGAGCAATGGAGAGGAGGTTCAGGTTGAACAGGATGAAAAGAGGAGCCCATGGTTAGTGGTCCCATCACCATAGCAGGCCAGCTGAAGGTGCACAAGGGATTGCTCCTGTGCAAGTAATTAAGTACAAAGCTCCAGGCTGGAAATGAGGCATTCCATGGTCAAGGGCTGGCAATGAGCACTGCTGCAGGTAGTGTAATGCCACAGAGTCAGCTCAGGCTGTTGTACCTATTTTTAAAAAGGCGTGCATGAGCTGGAAGAGCAGGTGAACAAGACTGTCCTCAGGCAGAGCTGCTCTGCACTTTCTCCACTGCCTTCCCTGTCATGCAGGAAGCAGTCCCGGCCTCCTTTTTGCTATTGGAGCTGTTTGGACAAGAGATCATGAGGGGTGCTTACAGGTCTGGGCAAAACAGCAAGCACGTCCATGCAGCATCTGTTCTTCATGCCTGAGCCACAGATGTCAAAAAATTAAAGCTGAGACCTTAAATTTGTTGAGATCTAAACTTACTTTGCAAGCTGCTTCGTGGTGAGGATGGCTGCCCCTGCAGCCTTCAGTGACCATGCTGTACTTAATTTCAGGCTTGAGTTTTTCCTATCTTCAACTTCTCACCTTTGGCTCCTGCACTTCCTTCTGCCCATATCAATACTCCATTCCCTCTTGGCAGTGAGGGGACCCTCTCCTGAGGCAGTGAAGTAGCTTGTACTCCTCACATCCTATGCAGCCTTATTTGTCACATTTACAACCCTTAACTCCATTTTTGTGGTGGTGTTGCTGCTCCTTGGGATTTCTGTGCCTCTTCTGAAGTTTGAAGAGCTGGTCCAGACATCAAGTTGGCTTTGCCAGAGCTGTAGCTCTGCTTGGAAATCCCCTCCATGCCCCTCTGACTCATGGCTCTCAAAGCCAAGGTACTGTGCTGCAGGCTCATAGCAACAGTCATGTGTGGGGACAGCTCTTGTTCAGCTTTTTTTCTTAATTCCACCTCCCACCCCCGCTTTCAGGGAGATTCTTCACCCTGCAGTACAGCCTGTCCTCTCCATTCCCAAGAACCTTCCTTTGCAGCCCATCACTGTGCTGTGGGCTGTGATCATTTTCCCAGGCCATTCAGCTCATGCTGTAGCAGCAAGCAGCCTGTTCAATGTTTTATCAGCCCCAAATGTAAGCCTTCATCTTGTCATCCAGACAATTGGTATTAAGACCTATTAAATGGCACTGGACCAGGGGTCACTGGGGGCATCTAGGTAGGCTTCCTGTTGTTGATGTCTCTCCATTAAGGCTTGGCTCACTGACAGATCTCAGAATGTAGCTGTTAATACGTGTAGTTGTTAATCTACTTGAGTCTTATTAATTCTTTATAATACATACTTTTAATTCAAATCCTACAGCATTATTGAAAGCAGCAGAGAAGACAAAGTGTTCTCTATAGATGCCCCTGCTCTCGGCAGACAGAACTTTCCTTTTGCCCAGTGAGGAGTTTCCCTGTGTAACAGCCTCAGAATGCCCTTAGCTGTGCTTTCACCTACCCAGTGGCAGCCTGGGGCTCTCTGCCATTTCTCTGCCCATTGCTTTGACCCTTTAGATTGTGCTGGCCTCCTACCAGCTGACCATTCATTAAAAATTAACACGTGTTTGGGAGAGTCTGTGATTAAATCATCCAATTATTTGCGAATTACTTGGGCCTGTAGCATGAGTGTGGCTGGTTTGGGGAGCTGCAGCCTCTCCTTGTGCCACTGCTTTGCCAAATTCCCTCCTCCCTGTGACAGCACATAAGACAGAGTCACTCCTGTCATTCCCGTTTGAGAGGAGGCAGTGGCTGAATGGTACCTGCCTATCTCGCCTGACTCTTCCAGCTGTTTTTATGGCATGAAAGGGGACAGAGTAATGCCTGGCTAGAGAGCTCAAGATGAACCCATTGAGGTTCCTGGCTATCACATTTCTAACTGTCTCTGAAATTCAAGTTTATTCAGCAATCATCTCAGAAACTCAAGGACAGCATTCCTGGCTTGGGAGAGGCAGCACGACCACAGCTGGAGCTGGGTTTCAAGGTTCCTGCAGCACTGGCATGAAGCAATGCACTGTGATATCCAGTGATGGTACCTGCGCTGAGCAAAATTTCCTATTTCACTCCCAGATCTCAGGTAGGCTTCACTGGGGAGGCTGCTGAGGGGAGGTTATCTTAGCTGGTTTCATAAGGAGTATAATTAAAGATGGAACCTTCACCTAGCCTATTATTTTTAAGAGGCTATGTTCAGGGTGTGCAGCCTGGTAACTAGTCAGTGTACAGATTCCACAGTGACCGTTGTCACTCTGAACAGGATAGGTAAAATATTAACAGGCATTGCAAAATATTTCCCAAACAGTCAAATCAGCCTGGATGCCAGCAGGCACTGCTTAGTTCTGTGCTCTCCTCTCTTTCAAGGCACAGTAACCTACTGGGAACAGGACATTTGCTCCTGGACAGCTCACCAGGGCTCAGCAAATCTTCCTAAGGCCTACCAAGCTCAGCTCCCTAAGCTCCCCCAAATGTGGCAACCATAACATCCATGATTCTAGGACAGGGAGTGAGTGAGGGAGGTGTGTGGGAGTGGAGGTGTCCCCGACCACCAAACTCCATTCATCAGTTCCTGGATGTGCAGTCAAGATACAGGTGGTTCTAACCTGCCAGCAGGGGGTCTGGAAAAGATTCAGGGCAATCCTGCCTGAATGCTTATCCTGATGCTATGGTAGAAAGGATTTATGCAGCCCTTTAAGACAGAAAATAGGAAAAAGCAGATTAAATCCCTGTGTCAAAGCATTAGGGAGGCTCATTGTGGGATTCTGTATCTTGAAAAGGATTCAGGAAAACCAGAGAGGCTCTATAGAGCAGAAATGCAAAAAAATGGCTTGAGGGTGGGAGGAAAAGCCTGGCAGAAAGAGAATTAAGCGACTCAGTATATTTAGCTTTTCAGAAAGACGGATAAGAGGGGGTTTGCTTGCAGCATATGTGTAGTGTCATAAAGAGAAAATGCCAGGCTCTGAAAGGCTCTTTAATCAAGCAGAAGGCAGAACAAAATGGTATGTCTACAAGCTGAAGACAGACACAGGGAGGTGGGATGCTCCTCTGAACGTGAGGGTGAGGGACTCCTGAAACAGACCCAGAAAAGTGGGAGTCTTCAATGCTTGTCTTCAATTCAAGCCTGCCTCCTGTCTTGGAGACTATGAGTGAACCAAATGTAGTGTATTGGAATTACTGCAAGGAGATGAACTGCTGAGCGGGGTGCTGGCCAGGGGCTGGCACTCGCACAGCCACCTGCCAGGCGGGACTGTTGGGTCACTTCATCTGAGGAAGACCCTGGGAAACCTGGTCCAGTCAGGCAGAGCACTTGGGGAGGCAACTGGGCAGGCTCCAGGCATTTACCAGCTCCCAAAGTGGTAAGTGTAATTCTTTGCTGTTGAAAACATCTTGGAGGGTGGCAGAATTTTGAGTCAAGTTCAAATTATTTTATCTTGTTTTGTGTGGATCCAGTGCTGATGCTGTTTAACATTTCTGTTCTTAGAGTAGCCAGAGCACCAGAAATGTAAAGCATTCTCCACAGTCTGATCTCATTCAGAGCCTGCATTTATACATAGTGAGTATGCGAGATTAAACAAGTTTGGTCAGATAGATACGACGAACTACAAGTGCCTTACAGCCCAGACTGCTTTCCTTGAGCCTGTGCATCAGCAGAGGTAATCTCTGTCTAGCCATTACTGAAAGAGATCTTTGCTGTGGTATTTAATTAATCATAAAATATTGAATTAATTAGAATTGGGTCTGATTTGATGACATTTAATTTGGGGAGAAGGTTTAAAGTGTGAGTATTAGAATGCTAATTTTTATAGGGTAAAGAAACAAAATGAGATTAGAAATCTCTGTGAAGGAAACCTGAAGGCTGATGTGTGTATTTGGCATCTGACGCAGATAGTTACAGCCTAACTTTATTTACTGGTGGGAAAAGAACCAGTAGCTGTTACTTGTGAGTGTTTCCCCATGTAGTGCATGGCTCAGCCATCATGAAAGAAAATGCAGGCAGATGTCAGTTCAGTGGCAATGCCTTGTGGTGTTCAGCATCATACACATGAGGGGAATTTGCAGAGCAATTTTGGCATGCCCCAGGCAGGCTCCTTTCAAAAGAAGAGCAGATGGAAGCTTTGCTTATGGTCACGCTGGTGTGTCCAAGTCATGCTTAGTCCAACATGAGTGTCTCTGCAACACTGATGCTGGGACACAGTGGTAGGACCCCTCACTGCCTGCTCCAAGCAGTGACCAGCCCTAACTGTCTTGTGCTGCCTGCTAATGCAGCCACCAGCTGTGGCCTCTGCCAGAGCCTTTTTTTCCCCAAATCACGGCCAATGCTGCTGTAAGAAATTCTCTCCTGACACATGGGTAGCCACAGGCTCAGCAATTGGGTTTTGTTGAGCAGGATGGGCTGGACCATTTGCCTGATTATTTGGTCAGTTTGGCTTTAAAAAGCTCCAGAGCATTCTGGAAAGCAGCACAGCAATATGATAGGATTTAATCAGACTTAATTATTCCCCTGCTGTCTATCTCCTAGCAACATCCAGCTTGACATCTGCCTGCGAATGAAATGTGTAAGCTAAGTAGGAACATGTTCAGACTAAAGTCCTGCTACTTGAACCAAATCACTCCACTAATCATTGCCTTAATTCATATCATGGCCACCAGACAGCTGCCAGGCACTGGTACATGATTTTCCAAGATACACAGCGCTTGCCTTCTGATTTTTTTCCAGGCTGGAAAGAAGGGTGACTTCATCCTGGGTTCTTTCCAGCACACTGACACCTGATAACGGGGGTAGAGTTTCCTGAGTGACAAACACGGGCTCAGGAGCAAGCCCCAGTCTTGTCGCTATCTGGCTTCGTGCTGTAGGTCCCCACTTATCTCATCACTGAAGTCAGATCACCTGCTGTTCCTGCACACCGCGGGGTTCAAATGCGCTACGGTCGGGGGCGGTTTAGGTGAAGCTTGGGGACAGCTGGAGCAGATGTGGCGCAGTGGCAGCAGGCAGTGCAGCAGCTCTGTGTCACAGGTACAAAGGTGATTGAGGCAGGGAGAAGAGACCCAGCTTAGGCAGATGGAGGGATGAAAAGGGGAAGAGAGGAGCAGACATAAAGCAAGTGTTTGTAAAGTAAAACTGGGTTCCAGCCAGACTTGATGTGGCACAGGAGTCAGTGGGGTTGCTGGAAGAAATGAGCGCGGCAGCAGAGCTGGGGCTATCGGAGGAGGCTGCCTGCACCAGCCGTGAAACAGGAGGGAAGGGAGCTGCCTCAGATGAGTGAGAGCAACGAGCATCCTGAGCAGGTCAGCCCTGTGAGCTGGGGGTTGGTGGGGCAGCAGTCTGGGGGGGCAGACCTACAGATGGACATGCATGGAAGTTGTCATGTCCCCTCTCCACATACCTCCTCATGGGAATATTGGTTCCTGGGTATTTGCATGACTCTGTTGGTCTCCTGTGCTCTCTCTAGATGTTGTTGACACCCAAAAATGGCCTATCAGTGTATGTCCCTTGTGTCTCTGCAGAGGAGTATGGTAGCTCTGGAAGCCTGGCTGCAAGCTTGCCACACTTAGGACCGACTTGCACTGACTCCATTCGTGCATAGCACAAAGTGGGGTTTCTGGCTGTGAAAATGAGGCTGTATGAGCCCCCACCAGCTCTCCCTGTGACCAGCAGGCTCTCTGCCTTTTGTCAACTGCCAGGAATCAGTCTCAGGTAGTGCTCAGCCAGCTCTGTGCTGTTCAACGCAGTGTCTGGCATTCAACATTGGCACCCAGGCTCACCTCAGTGGGAGCTGGCACCATGCCCTTGCTTAGGTTTCTTTAAAATCACCTTCTGTTTACTTTCTGTTATCAGTGACTCATGAAGGGTCACTGGGCTGGTCACTGAAGTTGCAGGTTTACTCCTTATGGTTTCTTTCCCTTCAGATGACGTTCTCCCTCATGACTAATAATTTCCCTTTATCATTCTGTCCCTGAGAGGCGTTACATTAGTTTGTCGCTTGCCCTCTGCCAAAGGAGCAATAAAAGGCTGTGGGGACAGCAAGAACGAGGGCAATGCTGTGGGAAGAGTGCGGTGCAGGCGGGCGCCCCTGTGCTGCTATGCTTACAGGGCAGTTGTGCAGTGAGAAGCTGGAGACTGTAACATACCGGGACGCGCGTGGGAGCTGCACTGTCTGCATGGCGTGAGCTGTGCTGTACGGTGGAAGGGCAGCTGGCGGGGGCCGTGCCGCCCGGCGTGGTCCTTGCAGCCCGGTGTGGTCCAGTGGTGGAGGCTGTGCCACACCGGGGAGGTGGCGCACAGCCGTGCAGGACCTTGTCGGGTGTGCAGTGCTGGCACGGTTTGCAGAAAGCGGAGGATGGTGTGAAGGCAGTGGCTGGACTCTGCAGCAGGGACGGGTGCTGTGTGGGGCAGTGATGGAAGCACCCCAGGGCTGCGTTGCCATGTCGTGGCTGCAGCCTGGCTGCGCAGAGCGGGGCAGGGCTGAGGCCAACGGAGCAGTGCTCGGCTGTCGGGCAGTGCAGCACTTGAAGGGAGACGCAGCGCACTCGATGCAGTGCCTGGAGGGCGGGCGATGCCGTGTCACTGCAGGGGTGCAGCGGCCGGGCAGGAGCGGAGGTGCCTCAGCTGGCGGAAGGTGCGGTGCTGTGAGGTGACAATGCGGAGCCTCAGAGCGGATGCGGTGCTTGCAGCGGCCACCCAGTACCACGCCTGGAGGCACCGCAGTGCCCCGGAGGTACCACGGCGTGACTGGGCAGCGGCGCCGGGATCTGGAGGAGGAGCGAAGCCCGGCAGCGGCCGTGAGGGGGGACCCGGGCCGGGCCGTTTCCCGCCGCGCCACCGCCACGCGCCCATTCTGGGGGGCGCGGGGTGCGCTCCGCGCACGCGCACCGCCGCCCTGCCGCAGCGCTCCTCCGGTGGGGACCCCC
>VZTR01024935.1:822871-862368 GCA_013400775.1 Chaetops frenatus
CGCTCTCCGCCGGACACCCCGGCGCTGTGGGCTTGCTCTGTGGCGTGTCGGGAGGACGCGGTGCTCGCCAGGCCTCGGCGGCCAGGGCCGTGCTGGACTCGGTTGTCTGAAGCGGGCAGGAGCGGGGCTGGTGCTCTGTCACAGCGTGGCGGTGACCCCCCGCCTCTCCGGAGCGGCACTGAGCCTTGTGACGGCCAGAACGGGCAGCTGTCTGGGGTGGCTCTTGTTTCACCGGCGTGCTTTGGGGAAAGGGTGTGTTTTACCTTGTGGAGAGCGCGGTTTGGGATCTGTGCGTTATCGTGGGTATGGGATTGCATGTTTTGGAGAGGATGCCCTTTGGAGAAGGTGGCTCCAACCTCAACCTTAATCTGTTTTTCTTTCTCAGGTCATGTAGAAGAGCAGATTTAATGTGAAGATGGGACTCTTGGTGTTTATGCGTAACTTGCTGCTAGCCCTCTGCCTCTTTCTGGTACTGGGATTTCTGTACTATTCAGCTTGGAAGTTGCACCTTCTCAGATGGGAGGATTCAAGTAAGTAGCAGCACGGTGCAACTGTTTCTGGGTTCCCTGAAACGTCTGTTAAATTGTTGCAATAGTGGTGAGGTGGTTCTGATTTAGTAGTATTAGAGGGATGTGATTAAGCCCACTCAAATGCTAGAGCTTTTAGTATGCTTAAGGGGTCGAATTTGTGACTACCTAATGCTCTTTATGGCTTTACTTTTATTACTGGCTACAAGAGCAGGTTTATGCTTTACAAATCTAGTATTAGAGATCTCAGTTCTTGGAATATCCCGTTGGTTTATGATTCCTAATTGTCAAAATAAAGAGTTTGTATGTTGAGGCTTTTGTTTCCTGAATCTTCTGTATGTTTTAAAATATCTAAGACAAGTTTGGTTTTTTTCCTCGGGTGAATTTTGATTTCTTTTTGTAATCATATATGCTGATTATCTCATTAGCTTACTTTGTCCTTCAGAAATCCTCATCTTCTGTTTATCTACCATGTTGTTATCTGCCAACTATCTGTCATTTAAAGGGCGTCTCTCAACCTTTTTAAGGCCAAAGAGACATCTGACCTCATTGATAACAGTCTGAGGATTGTACTGTGCAGTAAGGCCGTAGAAGGTTACAGTGAGACAGAAATCAGGCTGAAGTTTGACTGCTCAGTTTCTGCTCTTATTTTCATTTGTGTTGATTTTGCCTGCATGCAAGAATTCTTTATTGAAAATATAAAAACAAGAAAACAATTCCTTCCTCTCCCCTCCTGCCCAAAACACAAGCCAGTTTTCTTTGCAGCTGTTCCACAGACTGTTTCAGATGTCTCAGAGCTGACTGTTGCTCCCTGGATCAGCAGCTGAGAAGCACTGATCCAGAGCTGACAAGAAGCTGCTGGTCAAATTTCTTATTTGCTCTATTGCATTTCTGTGCATGCTAATAAAGGTTTCTGCTGCAATGCTTCTTAAACTTAGCATTTTTCTACCTCTATGTGCTCCAAATCTGCTGTTATGTGCTCTTAAGAAGTTTTGCATGATGACAGATGATGACTTGGATATGACACTTGTGCTGATGCACTGATTTTCACAGGAGAACTACTAAGGTGCCTTGGACTAGAACAGATATTGTAAGACTAAATTTGTAAAAGGAGATGCATAGTGTCTTTCTGAGCAGGGATTTTTTTTCTTCAGGTTTGTGCTTCAGAGAGGGAGTTAAAAGTCTTGATTATGAGTTTCTGAAAAGTAGCAATTTTGCTGACAAGGTGTAGAAAATCCTTCCTGCATGAAAATAAGTACAGTTGTGATTAGAAGAACAGTTTTCCTGTATTTGCTGCTACATGAGGATCTGTTATGAAATTATACTACCTGTCATCCTTTACTTCCTTCACGCCACCAGGAAATCATGTTGGACTTCCCAAGGCCTGCAAAAAACCCCTTCATGCCACAACTTGTGTGTGATCTTTGTTACAAGTGAAGAAGCAGCTATGTGTTTCTGTGTTATGCACCAAGCTGCTGAGGAGGGTTCTAACTTTCTGCAATCCTCTTTGGATTTTGTGCCTTTAGCTTTGTGTGCTCTTTGTTATTTTACACCATGTCAGTGCCTGGGGAGTTTTGTGGGACCTTTGGGTTGCAATGCAGTGCTGCAAATCTGTGTGCAGACACTGTGGATTTCTATAAATGGAACACTTTTACCTGGAGAGATGATTCTAAGTTGCAGCCTAGTTAGAGTGATTTCTGTTGAGTGCACTGGCTGCTTTTGGGTATCCAGGATGTTCTGACAGGAGCACTGTCACACAGTGACACACAGACCTTTGGTTTGGTGTGAGTGTCTCCTTTTTTCTAATCCTTTGTGTAAAGTGTGTTCATTTATTCTTGGAAGTTGCAGTGCTTGCATTAAGCTTCTTCAACATGTACAAAGAGATGATTCTACCTTGAGGATTTGACTTACTTTTTTTTTCAGTTGTCACAATTGATTTAGGCTGTACTGTTGTTCCTTGTAGACACTTTTGTGGATTGTGTCTTAAATATTGGATGAATTTCCTTGAAATATTAGTATAAGCAACAGTCTAGTGTAAAGAGGCAAAAGTTACTTTTGAAACAGTAAAGATGGTACCTGTTTTCTGTTGGTCTTCAGACATTTTTATGTATCAAACCCCATTTCATTTATCATGTAATTTAACACAAGAGGAACTTAAGCAAATTTGAAGTACAAATTTAAAAGCCCACATTGGGCTTGATATGAAGAGTTAATGTTAAGCTTCTATAAATCAGCATTTGGAAGTTAACAAAAGACAGATTTGAATTACTTATTTACCTATGATTAGGCTTCCTGAGAATGTGTAATATGATACAATGTATAATGAGGCAATTATACTTTGTATTTGCTGAAGGGGAGCCTTGCTTAGTTAAGTGCACCAGACAGGTGGTGTGTGATAACTTGTGGTTTTATTTCCTGAATTACAATGCAGCGTGTGACCTTGTACATTTCCTTAAGATTGATATGATAATGCTGATGTCACCAAAGACAAACCTGCGTCAGATGTGTTAATTTTTGGGTCTTTAATAATCAAAGATTATTGATTTTTTGTGAGTTATCTTCTTATTAAATTATTTTTGCTTTTCTTGTGACCAGTGCCTGTTTAATAGTGACTCCCTAGCTTCAGCAGTGATATTCATCTTTGTTCTGTTCTTTGTGCTAGAGGAGGCATAAAACTGATCTAAGCTGATCCTGACACCTGACACCCTTGCAATCACTTCAGAGACTCCTTTTAGTTAAGTTGACACCCGTGTTTAATAATGGAAACAAACAAATTTGTTGTAGAATATGGTGGAAAACACTTGATCTGCTTGTTTGCTGCTTGTGTGGTTTGTTCACCTAATGTTTTAGAAGATGCCTGTACATATTATTGACATGGATGAATTTGAATGATAACTGTGTAAACAATCTATTCTCCCTGAGACTTGGATGTTTATGTATTTAGCTGCTAAAGTAAATGAATAGCTAAATTAGTTTGGTTATATGTACATGTGACCTCTACAAGAAAGAGGGCTAAGCTTCGGAATAGACTGAAAGATACACATCGATGTTTCTCTTAAAGTTCCCCTAACCTTACATGTTCTCCACTTCATGTTAAATCTATCCTCCTTGAGTGATGCCTTAGTGAGTACTGCAAGATTATTCTCCTTCCTGTGTGACTCTACATCTGGCCAAAATACAAAGGAGAATAAGAAATAATTAATTCTCTAAGGTTTATCTTTACTGTGACAATAATAGATTGAATTCGGCTAATGTGAACTAATTAACATTGAATTAAGTTCAAGTGCTTCTTCCATTTAAGACAAACCTCCAGTGATGGCTACCCCTCTCTTGTCTTTTTAGTCAATATCATGACTGGCTGCTCTTCCCCAAGCCTTGTTCCACGTCTGGCAGTACATTGCTAGTTCTCAGAGCAGCAGCAAAGTACAAAAATAAGGGGTGTAATGCTGAATGCAGGAGGGCCCTTGAGTTCTGGTGATTATTGGGAGTATATGAGCAGGATTTAGGACAGAGGTAAGATTTCCTTTTCTTCTTTCCTGAAGTTTGTGATGCAGCTTCAGTCTCTGACAGCAGTGGTAAGAGATGTGCACTGTCCCTGCACGTTCTTCCCAGCCAGGCAGTAACGATGGATTCCACCCGCCTCTGATGAAGTGTTGAGTTGCATGGAGGTGTGCTGGGCATGTAGAACTGATAATGTGATGTGGGAGACAAACAGGGAAATAAATAGTTTGTAACCAGGTTTAGCTGTCCTGAATATCCTAGAAGGAACTTAGAGGAGCAAATAATTGTACTGCTGTTCTTTGTGTTTCTGGACCCTTGGTTGTTGGGGAATTCTTGCATAGTAATGGTAGTAACAGGAGCAGGCTTTGAAGGTCTGAGACAGGCACTGCAGCCTCTGTCCTAGTAACTTCCCATCCTATTCCTTCCCCTTCCCTGATGCATTTGGCTCTGAGGAGGAAGGAAGATGTTATCTGTACCAGTGTGAAGATCCAGCTCATGGGAGGGTTCACTGTTGTCTTTGAAAAATATGGTGGGAGATGGAGTCTTGCTGACAGGCCCTCCTAGGTTTGCTTTATCAGCTTGGAGGAATGCATTTTTATGCATAACAAATTTAATACTGATGTTTGTTACTTAACCTGATATGTGTACAGCTGATTTTGCAACTTCAAAATGAATGTGTTGTAAGGAAGGAATGATTCCATTAAAAAGCATCCTGGCAATGGAAATATTGGACTCATTCCCCCAAGGCAGCTTTTTTTTTTTTTCCCTCTCTCTCAAAGTATTGAAATATTCTTGGGACAAGGACAGTGTGATGTTATTTTCTTGTTCTCTATTGTGTTTTTCTGTACATTTGCACTGAACTAATTTGAAGACATATATACTCTGCATGAAGTACTTTTGGCAAAACCCACATTAATACAGTTTGAGCTTGTCAGTTTGAATGTGGTTTTGAAACATCTCCAGGTATGTTTTGTTGATGTCTCCTTAAAAAAATCAAGTCACTATTGTGTCATCTGCTGCTCTGTGTTATTTTCAACTCTAATTCTGGAAAGGCAGCCAAAGAGATAAAGCTTTGGGAAGAGATTTTCCAAAGGTATTTAAGGACCCTTATCCTTTTTACTAATTTTTTTTAATGTCTGTTTCCAAGGGAACTGAAGAGACATAAACAGGCAAAACTGACTCACTTCTGGTTGCAGGTTTTTAATCTGCTTGCATTTCCATGGAAACCAGTCATGCAGCAAAAAAGGCTGAATTAATCAAAAGCAATCAAACCTTCATTATTAATATAAATACTGATTTATCTCTTTCAAAGTGAAACGGTACTTTTGTCAATTCTTGTATTCGGGTCTAACAATGTACTGAAGAAATGGATCTTTTTGCAAGGGTTTGGAAAATGTGTGCTCTTTCTCAGGTGGCTGAAGCCTCATGGATGTGTAGTGGTATCCAGGGTGGGTGTGGCTGTCATGTCTTGGATTACTGGGGGTGTCATTTGTTCTGCATCAAGGGAGTGGATCTTATGTAGACTGACATCTGACTTCCTTCTGTTCTTTGTTTAATGAAGAACCAATGAAAAGACATTCAGTCGGTGTGTGAGCAACTAGGCCATGGAGACAAACTTGTCCTCTTTCTGGAGAGAGTCACGTACTGGTTTTGTGTTCTCCTGTGACTGTCCTACTTGCCTTTGCCAGAAGACGGGAATGTAGGAGTGCTCCTATAAAAAATAACAACTCCGGGCCAGTTCAGCTTGGCACTGGGAGCATAAACCCGATGAAAGTGGTTTGAGCTGGGATGGCTGAATTGATGGTTAGGTGGCTGAGGGAGCATATTTTTTGATAAGGCACTCGCAGTGCTGTTGTGAGGGGTAGCAAGCAAGTGGTGATGGTAGCAATTTTAATTGCTCTCTGTCTATGGTGTTAGCTTTAGGGGTGTGTGTGTATATGTTCTTTAAAGTAGACTTTATTGCTGTTCCCAGGCTGGAAAGCCTGAGAGACTAACTTTGTGGGCATTAATTTTTAAAAAAATATTGTTTTGGACAGTATTGTGCAGCACTCTAAGCTTCCTGAAACAGTTGCTTTTCTTTTTTTTTCTTTTCAGGAAGAGACTGGGTACAGCACTGAGATAGATTATTGTAAATTCTTTGATGTTTGAGTTATTAGTAACTTCAAGGTTTGTTTCAGCCACTCAGCTGTAGTGTGTGTTAGTGCTGCACTTTCTTCACCAAAATTGAGAACAAATGTTTAGAAATTTCTCATAACATGGATCCAGCTATAATTTTAAGGATCTCTTTGCTAGTTTTCAGTCAGATGCTTTAGAGATTTGAGGGTCACTGTGATGCTTTTTTGAAATGCTAAAAATATAATGTTATTAATTAATGCAAGTAATGTTATTGAGGCAGCAGTGAATATTAGAAACAAAGATGTAAAAATAGAAGTTAAAATAAGAGTTGTCTGGTAAAGTAGCTTAACTTTTCTAAGATTTCTCATACCGGGCTGAAGTATTCCACTTGTGTTCAGCTTGAAACTTAAAGCTATAATGTATTAACTATGGTGGATAATTCTCTTATCTGTGCAGAATGCAGGAAAAATGGATTTGGTGCTCAGAAATTGTCACTGCTCAAGTTACTTTGTGCTCCCTCTTAGCCTGCCAGAATAAGGAGCATCGCTAAACTTAAACTCCAGCAACTCCAGGACACTCAGTTGTGGTAGTATCTTTCACAGCTGTGACTGTGCCAGCTGTTTCTCTCTTGGCTGGAAGCTGATGTGCGTGTTCCTGATTGCTCTTGCTCCTGCTGTTGGATGTACCTGCACAGAACTGCCTGCCCATGTGCCACCAGGACAGCAGAGACAGTCTGCTCAGTGAATGTGAATCAGAACTTGTAAGAGTTAAAAACAAAATTAAAAAATTCATGGGTGCCTCTCTGTCTTTTAGGAGCAAGGACATCATAGGACAGAGAAGGAGCATAGGGAAATGAACGTGCCTCATCTTTTTCTGATCTGTTACTGCCTATTTAGTGAAATAACCTGCATTACTTTATTACCCTGCTGTCTCTCCAGGAATTTCGAGTGCTGCTATAATGTTAACAGTGCAGGCAGGACAAAACTCTGCAGGGGTAATGGGAAATGATGCATGACAGAGCTGTTGAGAGAGGGAGCAAGTATAACGTGCCTTGTCCTTGGGATTTCTCCAGAGGAGGAAACTCCTTGAACACTCTTCCAGCTTTAGGAACGTATAAGGAGCAGGTTTAGTGAAGGCCACTAAGGACGTAGCACCCTAAGCATGTTGTGGCTCGAGGGGTGGCTGTAACACTGTACTTGTCCTATCTTCATTTTGGCTTTTTGTTTTAATTCTGGGCCAGTGCTGACTTTTTAGCAAGATGTTAGCAAGTAAGGTGCAGGAATACCTCTCCATCTCCCTGCACACAACTGAGCCTTAGTTTTGCATTTTGAAATAGTAAGTTGCTCTTGCTTCTCTTGACAGCAACTGATGTGGTTTGAGTCCCTTTCTATTTCTCTCTCTCTCCATTTGTGTCTTTAACTGATGGATACAATTGAGGAACTTGCCCAGTTTAAAACAGAGTGTGATTTTTGTTTGTTTCACTCAGTTAACCTCAGCCTGACTTAGTGTTTCACTTGCTCAACTCACGTGTGTTTTCTCCCTGGCCTCCCCACAAATTTCTGGGAAGGATATGTTCCTGTGACTTTGGAAGGGTGGATTGGGAGAGTGTTCATAAAGAGCAGTGTTCAGTGCCTTACATGCATCTGAAGCTGTGTCCTCTGATACAGATTTCCAGAGGTCAAAGTCAGCAGTTTTCCATATTCTGGAAAGGTACATTGCAGTGAAAGCACTTTACCTCTGGTAGCAATTGCTCTGCAGCTGAATGCTTTCAGAGGTGAAAGGATTTATTCATCTCAGCTGACTGTAAACCCCTTAGCAATGCGTTCAGCTGGAAACAATACCTCCTTGTGAGGGCTGTCTCATCCATGTTAGTGAGTGGTTCTCTGCCTCTCCTACTCCTCCTCCTCCTCACCATGCATCCCCTCACCTCTCACCTGCACCATTGCAGCACTGGCTGTAGTGATTAAGGTATTGCCAACCTCAATGGGAGCTCCCCCCACCACTCATTTGATAGAATAGATCACACTTTTCCCGTTGACTTTGATACAGTCAGGCTGGCTTTGGGCACCTTCCATGCTCATTTCAATTCTGTTTCACATCAGTTCTACTGACGCTGGGACAAAGGAGGGAATTTGTGATTTGTCTCGAGTTGGACAGCAGCTGCTGCTGTGATCTGAGTATGGCCTTGGCACTGATTCTGACCGTGCCCGTCACACTTAGGGATGTTTTTCGGACTGGTTTTTTCCTAGTTTTTCTTCTGTCAACATTGTCACTATAACATCTTGTTTTTTGTCATTGCAGTCTGGGTTTACATCACAGTGTCATGCTGAGGCAATAAAACAGCCAAACAACCTGGGTATGACTTGCAAGGACAAGTACACTTGTGTCATGAGGTGTAGCTCTCTATGAATTATGTATCTCTTCTCCACTTCAGAAGGAATGCAATTGTGCATCCAGGCAAAAAGTAATTTGTACTGTGTGTGCATATCCTGAATAGATATTTGTACCTGAGGTAGCTGATTTGAAGTGGTTACTCCTTTATGGCACTGTGTGATTTTATTGCTCTTGTATGCATTGCTTTCCTGAGAAAGTAACGGTGTGTGAGGATAGTGCCAAAATTCTAGTCAGGCAGAGAAATTACAGGATGTTTCTAAACCAGTTCTTGGTATTTCGCATAAACAGAGGCCTCAACAATCCAAGAAATGTATATCTCTGAGGGTCAGAATTTAGCATTTCTTGCTCAGTTCCAAAAAAAAAAAAAAAAAAAAAAAAAAAAAAAAAAAAGGAGAAGGAAAATCAGAATGTGTTAAAATCAGCTATTTCCATTTTTAAGTGCTTAGAAACATGCATGTTTCTTAACTTTTTTCATATCATGCTAGGATCCCTCCTACTTTAACTTGATTCTCTTACAGCATGCCACTTTTTCACAGTTGTTACCCTGTGGGTTTCAGTGTTTGGACAGTGATTAAATGTGAGTCATCAGAGCTGCAGCAGTGCAGGAAGTGTACCCCTTAATCACTCTCAGAACAAAAAGAGTTAATAACTACAGAAAAGTTTAACTGGTATCTTTCATAACTACAATGAGTGTGCATGTTTCAAGGAGTATCTTCTTTCAAAGCACAATGAACATGCATGTATGCTTCAAAAGAAGTAGTAAAAAAAGATGGCATAGAAATCAATAAAAGCTGAGTTTTCCCAACAGATAAGTAGCTGATGGCTTCCTACTTCTGAAGGCTTACCCCAGCTGTTGAAAACTTAATAATTTATAAGAGCAATTGCATCTTTTTGTCTTTGTTACAAGTTAATCACTCTCATAGTAGCTATAAAATACTATGTAAAAATTATTTCTCAGCTGTAATTGTGTCTAGAGATGCTTATTAAAAAATTGCTGAGACACATTTCTTAGGATGAAGGATGATGAGTAGACTTGACTCAGGAAGGCAGAGGAAGCTGAGGCACAGGAAAGTCAA
The DNA here is from genome assembly GCA_013400775.1 of Chaetops frenatus. Lineage (NCBI taxonomy): Eukaryota > Metazoa > Chordata > Aves > Passeriformes > Picathartidae > Chaetops > Chaetops frenatus. The sequence goes on from VZTR01024935.1 coordinate 832,485, forward strand.
GCTTTTCTACGTCATGCAGCAGCCCAAGGGCAGAGCTATGAATAGAATGAAGGTCTCGAGGTTTTTCATCTCAGTCCAGCTGGCCAAATGAGACTCGCTGTCCTATAGTTACTCATTCTATGTCTGTAGTTCAGGAGGGCAGCAATATGTTGAAGTTGCTTGCTTGGGGCAGAGGTCATCTGCTGATGCTTGTAAAAACACAGGCAGTATTTCAGAGTACTGTATTGATAATAAAACATGGTCTGCATGGGCAGTGCTGGTGGAGTGGTGTAGGTACTGTAATTAGGGTATGATGTGGCTGCTGTGAGTTGCTGCTAGAAGTGTCTCAGCTATATCTGTGCAAGTGCCTTCAGAACTAAGTGTACAACCTGCACTGTTGTGAATTCTGGTTTGGGGCTTTTCAGCTTTCAGATTTGCCCCATCAAAGGCCCTGTATGTCATGCTTTCTAGCTGCTTCAATACCAGGCAGTACTTTTTTATAGTGGAAAAGCTTAATTTTGCCCTCCATACATAAGCACAGGACTCTGTTCTTCTGTTTAAACTTTAAAAAAATGCATGTTCAGGCACAGACTAAACTTCTAGAATTTCTGCTCAAACGATGAAAGACTGAGCTTTCAGAGAGGAATAATGAAACAGTTCAGACTGTTTTAACCATAGCAATCACTAATGCTCTGGGTATAATTAGAAACCTAATTACTGTGAATTTACTCGCAAAGACTTTGCAGCCTTTTGAGACTTGCCCCACACAATTCTATCAGGTTCCAAGTGGAGCATGGGTGGTTCTCCATTAAGCTGCTAGGAAATTAGTAATGCTGCTTTTTTTCTGTTAGCACTCCTGCTATAATCGCTGTTCAAAAGTGCCTTATCTAAACAATGGAAAGGCCTTTGTTATTTTTCATCATGATTAATTTTAACATTATTTTCTATATCTTCAAGTCCAGAGGTTTAGTGTTCAGGTCAGGTACTTCATTAGAGGCAAAAGCCTGAGTTAATGCAATGTAAAGACTGAAAATTGAATTATAGTGGAAAAATGTGTTAATTTTGATCTAATTTTCTAATTTTTCCTCATATTTAACAATGCTTCAAATATAGTTTGAATATTTCTAAACTTTTCAAAGATAGGTTCATGCATTGGTTTAGATTAGTTATGAGGAAGAAATTCTTCACTGTGAGGATGGTGAGACACTGGAACAGGTTGCCTGGAGAAGCTGTGGATCCTCCATTCCTGGAAGTGTTTAAGGCCAGGCTGGATGGGGCATTGAGCCACCTGGTCTAGTGGAAGATGCCCCTGCCCACGGTGGAGGAAGAGGAACTAGGTAATCTTGTAAGGTTCTTTCTAACCCAAACCATTCTTTGATTGAAAAAGAGGTCTTATTCATATTAGAAAAACATAAAATACACAGTGAGGAGAAGTAATATATTGTTATACAGTACTGAAGTTTTAATTTCCCACAAAATTGTTTTTATAATTACAGCATATTGTATTATATAACAGTTTGTCCTTCTATGAATATAAACTGTGCTATTATCTGAAGGGACTTTAGGCTGGTGTTTTTTGACCTTTGAATGTTTTGTTTCTTGTCTTGTTTCCAAGAAGAATTAAAAATAGCTGGTAAACTAGAACTAAGTACCCTTTATGCTGTACTCCTGTGCAAATGACAATTCCTGTGTCAAAGGATAGATGGATGGATGAAGGACTAGAGAAATCTGCTGTTGAGTAGTGGATTTCCCACTCTTCTGATACAGTCTGGATGCAGAAGCAGAATTCCTTCTTAATGATTAACACTGACTTCAGGAAAAGGCAATTGAGAACTGAGAAGAACCATTAGGGTAAGAGCAAAAAACTTGGTATTGAGAAGTTCATTGATTTCTAGAAAACTTTCTAATTATAGCATAAAAAAGAGCTAAGATAAGAATTTCTTACTGCAGACTTTAATGTAATTTCTTGAATTTAGGACTACTTTGATTTTGTTTAATGTGCAAGCATGTGGTCAAAAGGTTTAAAAAAAAAATCTCAAACCATCTTGACTGTTGTGTATGAATTGCTGGTTTTGACATAATTTTGTGCTAGTCTAAGTATACTTTGCTCAGCAGTTGTGTGTTTGTTTGTGCCTTTGCAGGAAGGGAATTACGCCCATAAGTAGCTTTACTTATCCTTGTCCCCATTCAGTGTTAACTAATCTTGGGATGGTTTCATTCTTCAAGAACTTGTTCACAAAAATGTCTGAGATGGCTATATGATAAATTTTTACTTCTTCCTGTGTGAGAATTTTTTCCCCATGTTTTATACTTGTCTGTTTCTATAAGCAGTGATTTTTTTTTTTTAAGGCACATCATGCCTCATGCTTGAAGTAAAAGTTGTATGGATTTCTTTTCGTGAGGAATTAATTTTTTTGCCTGGTTCTGTGCTCCTAATTTTTTTTCCCAATCAAATACTTCAGTCTTTGTAAAGACTAAATAACATGACAGAGGAAGTAATGTGAAATGGGATTGCTGTACTGGAAAGTTTCTGTTGAGCTCCTGGCTAAGCAGTTTCTGCTTCTCTGGCTTACGTTCAGATATTCTGAAAAACTTGTTTGTGTAGTGAATTGGTCCAGGGAACTGATGTTGTGTGAAAATACAGGGGCCTTCTCTTCCCTCTCCCTCCAGCTCTTTAGGAAATGTTATTTTTAATCCGTCCCGGACAGACCGACGTGCTTAACTCAGGATTTTTAGTGAAACATCCGGATTTTTACTGAAACATCAGGATTTTTACTGCAACTCCGCGGAGCCCCGCAGGTGAGGAAGGATGGGGAGGCCGGGCCTGCAGAGGCGCCCGGGCACCGCGCGGGGGCAGCAGAGGCCCGGCGCGCCCGCCACGTCACGGCCACGGCAAAAATCTTGGGTAAAGAACCCACGAGAAACCCCACGAACAAAAACCCAGAGCACTCGCATCTCCTTCGCAGTTACAGACTGGCAGCTGCCATCCCCTGGGTGAAAATTAAGAAAACCTTCCCTGGAGTCATTTGGTTTTACAGTAACTTAATTTGGAGAAACCTTGCTATTTATATCCACTTATATTTAGCAGTTCACTACTTTTGCCCATAGCTGTTTTCATAATCTGATCAAGTCCCATCTTGTGATAAATTCCTGGGTTTATGTCCTGACACTCCTGTTCAGAAAGTCTTTCCTAATTGATGGATTTTTTTTTTTCTTTTACATTCAATTGAAATTCTGTATTTGCCCAAAGAATGGAGAGATTACACAGGAGTGTAAGATTTTGAGTACCATGCATGCATTATTGCAGGGAGAAGAAAATGTAGACAAATCTAAAATTCTTAGCAAGTCAGACTTCATTACTTCATTTATTTACAAAACAGTTTGTTCTGTTTAAAGGACTTCTGCCAGCTGAGGAGAGAGAAGAAAAGTTCTTACTATTTAATCTTATCTCATGGGTTGGTGCTGTGGAGAAAATCTGGATGCTTCTAACCCTGAAAAATTGGAAGATCCAAAAAACCTGCCAATCCTTCTGCAGAGACTGAATAACAGGAGAGGAATAAAGACACATTTGATAATTTGAATTGCTTTTAATCAGGTAGAATTTATATGGGAACTGGAGATAAAAATATGCCGTAGTCCTCTGACAAGTGATGATTACATGTTTATTAAAACATAAATGAGTTAAGAAGATGGGGAGATAATTAATTTTTCTAGAAATGTTTGATAAAATTGCCCTAAATCAATGGCAAAGGATTCTATTTGCTTATGTTTTTTAAAAAGGTGATTAAGAAGACAGGGTAGTGAATTTTTAACTCTGGGTAGAAATTACAATGAGACTCTTAAGAATTTATCTGGGTTCAGAAAATAATTTAGTATCTACATAGACGTTGGAAAGACTAAGAATGTGTGACTAACCAAGATTTTAGAAAGCCAGATTAGGAAGGAGAACAGTATTTCAAGATATTAAACTTCTTTATGTGATCTTACTTGGAAAAAATATATTATAATTGAAACTGCACTTTTCCAAATGTTTCCTATGTTGTAAGCACCTGAAAGATTAAGTGCACATACTACATTATTTCTTTGAAAGCAACTAATCTTTGTACTTCTTAGGTTTGCACATTGTAACTGTTGATAATAGATCAGCTTAAGGATGAAAGTAGATTAATTCTAGCAAAGCAGGGTGAGATTGTGAATTAGTCTTGGGAAATATCAGAATTAGCCATATTTAGAAGCAGAGATATCAGAAATATTCAGAATCTCCCATCTATTCTGTTGTTTAAAGCAGAATTTTTTTTCTTTGCATCTCTCACCTGAGTTATTTGTATATTTCTCTCTGATTCCATTTAGCCATTATCGTTTCATGCTTAGTAGTAAAAAGAGCTCTTTTACTAAAGGTGACTGCAGTACACTCTTACATTTGTGTGCCTACCTGTGTAATGTGTAAAGAGTGGGAAAAATAAGCCTTTCTGTCTTATATTATGTGTCCAGATATGGTAAGCTAGAGGATAATAAACTTACATGGATTAGTTTTAATGTTCAATTCTTTCAGGTTTAAAATACCTTTAAAAAATCTTAAGTGTTTTTAAGAATAGAGCAAGACTTTGCAAAATTAGGGGCTAACACTAGTTGGAATGAACGTAACTAAATTTCTAGTCCAATCTCTTGGTCAAAGCAGCATCAATTATTAGCTGAGACCAAGTCTTTATCCAGTCAGGTTTTGAAAACTTGCAGGAATGGAGACTGCATGACCTTTCTGTACAGTCTTTTCCAGTGCTTCACTGTCTTCATGGTGAACAGACTTTTCTTTACATCCAGCAGTCCAAACCTCTCATTTCAGCTTCTGCCCACCGCCTCTCATCATCCCGCCATGCGGCACTTTGGGAACCAGGCTCCATTTTATTGGGAGCTTCCTGCAGGTGCTGGAGGGCTGCCCTTTGGCGTCCCCCAGGCACTGTCTTCTGCAGGCTGAACAAGCTCATTGCCTCAGTCTGTCCTCACAGGCCTTGTGTCAGTGCCCTGGTGTTTGATCATCTGCACAATCCCTGGCTTGTCTGTAGCCCTCCCTAGAGACCAGGCATGATGTAGTAGAACAGAGGGTTCATTGTCGTTTGGAGTGGTTTGGGGTTTTTTTATACTTGGGTATCCTTGTACCCCTTGTCCTAAATATTTTTGCTGTTTTATATCAGTTAAATCGTTCTGTATACTTTTGGGTGTGTCACCTTCTGTTTCTAACACCTCTTTATCAAGCATTTGTTGCACTGGAGGTGCTCATATTGGACTTTGTTGAAGAAATTCCAGATCAGTGAAGGGACACTTAACATGGAATGTACAATATTGAATGTATTGCCTATACAATAACAAAATAGGTATTGATGTTGCTGCCACAAAGGCCTTTTGCTTTTCAAGAGGATCAGTGCAAAAGCAGTCACTTTTAAGGGAATATAGAACAGAGTGATGAGTAGAAAAACGTACTTCAGGCACCAGGCACCCTCTCTGGGCAACCTGTTCCATTGTGCTCTGGTAGAGACATTTTTCCTAATGTCCAATCAGAACATCCTAATCTGTAATTTGTGGCCATTGTCACTTCCTTCCCCTGAAGGACTCGCAGGATGGAGCGGGAATTGAATATATGTTCCATATGCCTACACTCTTTTTTTTGTTTATAATTGTAGGTATAAAATGAAGACCAGAAGACAGTGTGAAAAGTAATTACCAAAGTAATCAGGGCTGTCTCTTGAAATTTCAGAACTCAACAGATGAGAAGGTCAGTGAGGAAAAGCAGTGGCTGTTTGTACAATACTACTAATTTAGGCTCTGAGTGCTTGACACACAGCTGTTTAGTAAGCTCAGAATAACAAAGAACTGTTTGAAAGAGGATTGCTGTTACTGACTGCCGTGTAATCAGAAGCTGAGGACTCGTGTGAAGATGATGGTTGCAATGGGGGCCATAAGTGTTGTAATTGGTTCCCTCTGGAGAAGGCAGTGCTGCTGAACATAGCTGGATTGGGTGTGAACGCTGCTGCAGTTTCAACGACTTCTGCTGCTGCCAGCTATTAATGATAGGTATGTCTGGATTGTGACTAAAAATGTGGAAATATCTAGAGTGTTGAACGTGGGTTTGATCATTACTGAAGTGACTATAGATGTGGGGTTGCAACCCGTTTCAGAGGGAGTTGAGCACTGCAATGTGTTGCATCCAAAAGGAATAGTGTCCTTAAATTCTTCCTTGTGTGCTTGTGTTTGGTTTTTCTAATCCTTTTGAGCATTTGTATTGCTTATTTGATCATGTTCCAGATTTCTGCACATCTTTCTTCAATTCAATTTTCTTCAAGTTCTGCGGTTCCTGGTGTAGCACAGATGTTGTTTTCCAAACTGGTTTTGAGGCAGTTTATTTTTTCAGTCAGGCATCCACACTAAGCTGTTTAAATCCCTCCCATGAATTGCTTCATTGATTCAAAACTCTGTGGTGTAGGAACACTGGAGGTATTCCATTAATTGTGCAATAAGATATATGCTGGTGGCAACCATAGTGTTGAATGTTGCCGATTCATTTCCCTTTTAAGTCCTTTTAGCCATTGCACACAATTGTCTTTCTACCTGCAGTGACTGCACCAACAGTAGTGGTTGTCTCTTCCTCATAGCAGCTCCACTTTTTGTCCTTGAAAGGTGAGATTTCCAAGGCCACTAATCCTTAACAAATACCATAATTTCTTTCCTTTTAGTAGGAGTTGAGAAGTAAGTGTATTCCTCTTCTAAGATATTTTGTCTTACAATATTTTTATCAGTTCCTCCTAGTGTGTGTCTGAGTACACGTTATAACACATTTTAATTAAAAAGCATTATTTGTGGTATTTCCTTTGTCCATGTCCAGTGGGAACTGGTGGGATGAATGTTTCCAGAAGGCTTCATTTTGCATTGATTGCTGGGTGGTTCCTTTCCTGCATCCTGTACAGTGTGAAGCCTCATCTCTGGAATGTCTGTCTGGTCCAATAAAATGTTTGGGGAATGCAGTTATATGGAATCATGTAGGGTATAAATTCCCTGCAATTGCATGTTGAATGCTGGGCTCTGACAGTATTATAAACATGTGAAGGTGCTTGCATATTGCAAATTTCATCCTGAAGATAGGAGCAAATCCACGTTAATAATTTTTTATTTCTCTTTTCTTCCATATTTTTTCTCCATCAGGGCAAATGTTATTTGGCTTGTCCTAAAGGATTGGCTTGAACCAGTCTCAAATTTCCAGATGGATGTTGAGCAATTTCACTGAGATAGAAGTTATATAATTGTGATTGTAACCTTTTTAGGACTTGGGTTGTATTGAAGAATAATGTTTCTTTGGCCATAAAGCAGAAGCCTCCTTATTGCTGTCCTAATGCTAAAAATGGTTGAAAATTAATTTTCTTTTTTTTTTAAAGCACTCACAGCAGCAAGATGTGAGAATATCAGTCCTGAACAGTCAGTCTGTAGGTAAGAAAGGGATGGCATTAAGTTTCAAAATAATTATTTAAGTTTTGAGAAAATAATTAATATTTATTTTTAACTTATTTTCATATTTATGTTATGTACCTCAGCACTGTTATCTTGCATTTTTGTACTCCTGGCACTCTGTCGTTTAGTCCAGCTACCTCACTGGCATTAAGAAACAACAGGGAGTGAGCTGGAAGTACAAGGCAGTTTCCTTTCCTCCTGTATAACATTTAGGTACTTTCTAAGATACTTTAGTAAATATTTAATTTGGAAAATGCTTGTCCTATACTTTTTTAAAGTGTAGATTAATATGCTTGATTTCTAGTACTGTGTGTTTTCTTGATTATCTGATTTTAAACGTTACTACTTGTTTTAGAAGTTGTATGTTTTAATAATGGCTGTTCAAAATGTTTTCCTTCATAGGAAATTGTAGCAAATAGCACTGGAAAGAACTGCAGGAGGTCCTCCTCTGGGCCTTCAGAAACAATATTTTTAACATCTTTTTATGCCACATATGTCATAAGCACTCTGTAAAATCTAATCATGGAAACTGGGACAATCTGTCCCAGTACTTAATTGTTCTTCTCTTTAGACAGATTTTTCCTGATGTCTACTCTAAATCACTTTGACCACAATGAAGTCAATTGCAAGCTTTTCTGACTTACACTCTCTCTTGTTTCAATTTTTTTCACTCCCCTCAACATGTGCGTCTGAATTTTAGATTAGTTGATAAGCTTCTTGCAGTATTATTTTCTTCAGATCTGGGCTTTATAATCTTTCTAGTGGAGAAATTAAAAAAAATATTAAACATTGTCATTTCTAAATACTCTGTAACTTGTGCATATGTTTCTTGGAGTGTGGTAGTGCAGCATGTATTTCTTTGGAATGAGTGGAATAGAAAAATGTGGTTTGCAGTTGCACTCTAGTTGATGCTTTTCAGTGCAAAGACACGGGGGTTTCAGTATTGTGGTGCCAATTCAGATCATCCTGCTGTTCCCTTTAACTCATTACAACACCATTGAGTCCCCTCGGAAGTACTTTGCTCCCTTGCCAAGATCAAATATTTGTATACTTGCCACACATTTGAAAGTCATGTTGCTGTGAAATGTATGAAAATGTGGTTCTCTGTTTGCTCTGATGGAAAGACATGAAACTATCTTTGAAGCTTCAAAGTTGTGTCCTTTGGTCAAAGGCAACTGACTGCTGTCTCCCATAGCTTCAGAAGAAGACACTGAACTGGGTGCAAGTGTCTTGTTGACAATATAGTTAAGGACAACAGGTTTTGTTCTGTTTCTTTGGGTTATAAGCTTTGTTGATACTTTCTGTCGTGTGTCACTCTGCCCTGAAAAGCTTTTGAGAACAGGCAGCAGAGGTTTCTTACTCCATTTCAAGTTGTACAAGTTTGTTTCTTCTCTGTACTGAAGGAGTTCTATTTTCCTTTTTTTCTTTTCCCTGTAGTTCTGGATTATACTTCAGTGTATCCATTCACTATTCAATTTTGGCATGGTCATCTTAACCATGTTATCTAGTTAGAGCACTCCTTCCTCTTGTATGTCTTTTCCACCTTGTGCTTGTTCATCCTGGCTGCCTGTGGTGAGATGCCTGTGCTTCAAATCACTCTTGAGGGCTTTTTTTCCCCTGTAGCGCTCATACAATTTGTGCTTATCCTCCCTCACATTGCCTTCCACATGAGGGAGAGAACAGCAGTACACTCAGTTTCTGAACTTCCCTGCTGATGAAGATCATCAGTTGGACACTGTGGTGAGGGTGGTGTCTCCTCAGGTTCAGGGCTTTTGCTGGAGCTTCACGGTGACTCTGCATGGATGGGTCTGGAATCTTCACCACAGGAGAAGCCCGTGGGACTCTGCCTCACCTTCCTGGTTCTGCTCTTGCTGTGCTGCCTCTGCAGTGTGATGGTCCTTCTTCCAAGCATGGGGATGCTGGGTTATCATAAGAGAGCAGAAGTACAGGAGTCTTCCTGTGTTGTTTCTCCTAGGGCCATTTGCCAGATGGGATGTAGCCTTCAAGTTGCTTTTTGAAAAACCTTATGGCAGAATATTTGGATTCCTCTGACGTGTGGCTGTTGAACGATACACTGATTTTAAAATTTAAAACCCCCTTTTGGCTTTATAGAAATGATCCAGGAAATATTACTACAGTGTTGACTGGATAACTTGTCTTCCTTAGAGGATAGTCTTCAATTTATTTTCTTTTTGTTGATTTAAAAATGATTTTTAAGGCTAAAACTGTCCTTTTCTAATCACAGAAGAAGGTCTTGGGACAATAAATAGATTAACATTGTAACCAACCCAAAACCTGGCCCCATAGTAGGAAGAAACCAACACATCTGGAACTTCTTTAAAAGAAGTGAGATAATGAATAAAGCTAGGTAGGTGCTTTTGATGGATTGAATATTCCTGATGGTCAGGGCTGAATGTCACCTTATGCAGTGCAGCTGTGGAACAGCAGAGGGTACTGTTGGTGCAAGATAAAAAATGAGGTTTTTCACACCGAGCTTGGAATTTTTTTTACTCCTAATATGTTGTTCACTGGAACTGTTGACATGTTATTAGTCGTTGTTGGATCACTGCCTCATCTTCACAGCATGCTTTTATGGATTTACTAAGTGGCTTTGTGGAGAATCTGCCAATTAAGTATGAATGTTTTCTCATTAATTTTGCTGTCACAAAAAGTGCTTCAAAGATGTGTATTCTGATGCAGCTTGTTTGTCCTTCAGTGTTGTGGAAGGACTGTTCCTTCTTTGTTCTAGATTAAGGGGTTGATTATGCTGGAACTTTCCAGAGAGTTTTTCTTCCAGAGATAAAATATAAACCTTTACCCCAGTAAAGGTTTGGGGACAAAGTTGCCATTATTCCATCTCTTATTGGACAGCCTTACTCTCTCCTCCTGTGTTTTATTTACCACATTCTTGCACAGTCTCTGGCTCCTGTTCACCAGAGTTTTGTTTTATTTGAATGTCAACAGGTGGGCTGTTATTTAAGACCCGTGTTTAAGGAATGCTACCGCTTTGCCAGGGATCATTTCAGTTCTGTGGAAAGGACCTGAGCTTTCCAAATCTAAGTTTTTGAGAATACAGTTACATAGTGTGTTGATTTTTGTGGCAAATCTCCTCTAAGTGACTACATAGTAACATTTTTAAGGTCTATTTTTGGTGACTTTTGTCCCATGCTTTTTCGGTGATCCAATTTACCACCTCTCCTCACCCTGTGAGCAGTTGTCATGGCACAGCTGTGCTGGGCGCAGTTGCAGTGATGAGCTGGGCCACACAGAGTGTGAAAATTTCATAAATTTTGCTTTGCTGCCAAAGTATCCTATGGGGCCTTGAGGCTGGTGTTAATTTGGAGTTGGAATTGGTAATCCTGATGGAAGTGAGACACCTTCAGTTTGGTCACTGCTATTTTTGGACTCTAATGTACTTGTATGGAACTGGTTTCAAACTGGGAGTGTAGGTTTAGACTGAATATTAGGAAGAAGTTATTCACTGTGAGGGTGGTGAGGCACTGGAACAGGTTGCCCAGAGAAGTTGTGGCTGCCCTATTCCTGGAAGTGTTTAAGGCCAGGTTGGGCAGGGATTGTGGTCTAGTGGAAGATGTCCCTGCTGGCAAAAAGAACTACTTTGTGAGTGAAGTTTTCTGCTTTACAAAGTGATCTAAGCCATAGAAAACACCCTTGTAGATACAAGATATACTAGGTATAGTAGCAAACTCACTGAAGCACTTCATGTGCTGAGTCTACCTCTCATTATGGTTTGTCCTCGTGAATAATTTACAGGTACTACAGTGTGATTTTATTGAGAGAAGTCAGGCTCAAAAAAGAAAAATTATTCATAGGGCCCAATAACTGTTTCCCCAATCAGTCTTCATTCTTCTGCATGTTTCTGGGATGGTAGTGATGGAATCTGTTGGGAACAGAAGATGAGATGCCTGGTAGGGGTAGAGCTGCAGAGGTGGAGGAGTGGATAGAAAGGCATTAATGTGCTTTTGGGCTTTGGCTGCAGGAAGCACTGCTAGCACTGGCTATACTGTGTTTTGAGCATCACTTGCATTCTTTGTGCTTCCACCCTAGCCCTTGTTTCTACAGCTTACCTTGAGCCAGCTGTTTCTGTTCAACTGATGGTGTAGTAAACAATGCTAGCCCACCCCAAAACAGCAGAAGAGCAAAATGGAAAAGCAATTTGCCAGTTTCAGCCAGGGGAGTCTGTTTGATGGCTCAAAGGAGGGCACATAGGGGAATGGGCTGTTTGGGGCTGTGGTGGGAAGCTATGCCTTCTGTGCTGTTACCATGTAAATTTTCACTAGCTGAATGCAGGGCATTAATAATCCACCTGCTTGAAATCTGAGGGGTGAAATTTGATGGGGGAATTTGTAAGTGCAGGGCACTTCAGTCATGTTGAATCTGTTGAACAACTGTAGAGAAACTGCCCAGATCCTGCTAACTCAATTCCTGGCCAAAACACTCCAGTTTGCACATTGTATTTAACTGGCTGCTCCTCTTGTGAAAGCCAGTAGTAAAAACCAGTTTATTATAGGTAATAATCATGACCTCAGCAGGATGGTTGGATTTTCACTCCTGGACTCAAATAGTAGCCATTAACAATATATTTCATTATTCTGGGAAGGAAATTCTTTGTAAGTGAACCATAACCTTGTAGTTATTAGATTTACCCTATGCTCTATTCAGGATAAATTCAATTCTCACTTTTTTAAGGCATTGTTAAGAATTTTTGCCTAGCATTTATTAGCAGCAGACTGGAGAAAGTTTGTCTTTTTTTGCAGTTGACTCCTCTGCATTTAATTTGTTCTGAAGCAGTCTCAGTTGAGGGGCAGTACTTGCACTAAAATCCTAAGAGCAGTTCTTATTTAGAGTAAGGGCGTTTCAGAGAGTCACAAAATAGTTGCAACTGGGAGGCACCCCCATAGTACAGATGTATCTTTTTCTTAGGTTTAAACAGAATTTCCTGCTTTTCTGTTTGTTACCATTGCCTATTGTCCTTTCACTGGGCACCTCACCTCTGAGGCCATCTCTGCCTTCTTTAATCCTTCCCACCAGGTTACATTACTAAGATCCTCCTGAGCCTTCTCTGCTCAAGGCTGAACATTCCCAGCTCTCTCAGCCTCCCCTCGTGGCAGATGCTCCAATCCTTTAATCATCTTAGCTCGCTGGACTTGTTCCAGTTTGCCTCTCTGTAGAGGGAGCCCAGCAGTGCCCCAGCCCTGCAGCATTGCCCCCCTGGTGCTGAGACAGGGGGAGGCTCCCCCCACCCCGGGGGCTGTTGGCTGCCTTTGTGACCAGGGCATGTTGCTGGTTCGTTTCAGCCTCTCCACCCAGATTCCCAGGTCCTTCTCTGCAAAGCTATTTTCCAGCAGGTTGGCACCCAGCCTGAAGGGCATAGTTATTCCTCTCCAGGAGCAGGACTTTGCATTTTTCTTTGCTGAACTTCATGAGATCTGCCTGCCCATTTCTTCAGGTCTTTTCCATATTTTTTTTCTCAGCAGGAGGCCCACATTTTCCCTAGTCTTCTTTTTACTGCTGAATTACTTATAGAAGTACTTCTTGTCCCTGAGCATTTTCAGCTCCAGGCAGGATTTGACCTTCCCAAGTCTGTCTTTGCACACTAGGGCAGTGTCTCTACATTCATTCCTGCTCACCTGACCCCCCTCCCACCTCTTGTGTGCATTATTTTTATATTTGAATATTGTCAAAAGCTCCTTATTGATCCATGTGGGTCTCCTGGTACCATTGCTTGATTTTCTGCACATTGGCTCTGTGACTCTTGAGCATGGTGGATGTCATTGTTCAAAATGAGCAAATTCTCCTGCACCAGTCTTCTCCCAAGGCCCATATCATGTGGGTTTTTCTGAAGCTGGTCCCTGAATTCTGCCCTCGTGAAGCCCAGACTTATGATCCCGCAACTTTCATTGTTTCCTTTGCCTTGGTTCAGATTTAAGGTTTGGTTCCTGGCAACTTCTCTGGCTTTAGTGTCAGCAATCTGCATTTATTGGGGTTGGCCAGGTTGGTGTTTTAGTCTGAACTAGTGTTTGTATCAGATTTTTTTTTTTTTTTTAATGTTTCTGACTTATATTTACTGATCCATCTGTTCCTTATCTCATGTACCAGTGCTGGTACTGATGCCATTACTGTCTCCCACTGCAATTGCTAGTCACAGATTTACCTTAGAAAATATTTCCATGTAGTTAGATGTCATTAAAATTACTCCCTTGCTAGACCCTTTCTCATTCCCTTAATGGGGCTTAAATTTGCACAGTCTCGCCATACCCTGGATTGTTCTAACATCATGGTATAACCCAAAGCATTTCTTCATGGTAAACCTGCCCTATCCTGCATGTAGCCACAAAAGAAAAACTGCACAACTAGCCTAGAAATCATATAGGCTGTTCTGTTTGTTAAAGCTCCAAAATCTCCTCAATATCCATATGGTCATTTATAAGTTTCATGTACCATGAGTATGGCCAAGGTATGATGGGATTCTGGCAAGTGATCTATCTGCTTTTTCAGGAGTGGTTTTCTCAGTGGAATTTATCCAATACCTTTCCTCAAGTTCTCCTTCAACTATCTCCACCCAACACCCCATTATGTGTAAGTAGTGGCTCCAGTTACCTGTAAGCTGTGGCTGTACCAGATGATTTTAAAGGAGAGTGGATACACCGCTCTAAACTGCTGTGCCTCAGACAGATCCTAGTTAGTATCAAGTATCCTGGTTATCACAGATGGTGAAAAGCTGGCAAAAATGCTTGCAAAGTGATTTGGGAAGGCTCTGCTTGCTGTCAGTCACTACTGCCAAATTAGCTTAATTAAAACCAGCTGTGGGAAAGTGCTCTGCTGCAACTGATAACTTTATTTCCTTCTCTGAAGTGTTGTGAGCCTGGGACTGGTGATAACGAGCTGCTTGGATGCAGTGAGGATCTTAAGGTGGTTGCAGTTCTCTTCCATATGTGCAATTTTGAAGTTGGCCCTAAATCCTGCTTTTGGCTTGTGTTTCTTTGTATGCAGTCCTTGGCCTTGAGATGCTGAGGTTTGTGTATTGCCTTGAATAGCATCTACTCTAGTTAGTGTTGCCACTTCTTGATTTGGCTTGGGAGAATTGGTGGGCATGTTTGTTTTAGTATGATTTAGAAGGAATGTCAAGGTTATCCAGCCAGAGAAAGTCACTCTTTTATTACAGTTTAAGAACGTCATAAAACCAAAGAACCTCTTCCTCTGCAACCATCCCTGACTTTAAAACCCAACAGCTTAAGCCATTCAGAAATACAGTTTGCCTTTTTTGAGTGACCAGCAGGCCTTTGTGTTTTGTGAACTGCTGTTTCAGGCTTCTGCAAAGTTCTTTATTTATAGAATGCCCTACTCATTGCTGTCTCCCTTCACTTAATCCTCTCATCTCTTTCCCTATCATCTGCTCAGTTGTGCAGGCAATTTCATAGTCAAATTTAGGGCCAAAAAGTTGCCAACATTGATGACTTGTCACAAACCAAGAAAAGGCCTTTTCCATTTCTGAACTGATCCCAGACCTGCCAACATCAAGCTGTTGGGGTTTTTTTTGCCAGTTAAATGAAGTTGTTTTAGATGAAGCAGCTGTTTCAGAATAAGGTTAATAAAATGATTGTTGCCTTTTATAAGGAGTTCTGCTATTGGAGTAATCCAGAACTGGTGAAATTCTAAAATTTGTGAATCCCAGTGAGCCTGTGAAATCCTGGCTGGAAGCATACTTCAGCAGGTGGTTGGAAATGCTAATAAGGAATGGAGTCTGTTGTGGAAGTTTTGTCTTTCTGAGATTACAGTAGATTTTCTTTGTGGAAATTGACTTAGAAAGGGAGTTGTTCTTGGCATCTCTCAATTTCTGAAGTTTCAGCTTTTGGTGAAGTAGAGTTGGCAGTTTCACAGGATTTTCAGAAAGAAAAAAAAAATTGATGCTTTAGTGATGCTGCTACTGCTGGATGCTGGATTACTGTTCTTAAGCAAGCTTATCCCTCATCTTGATATTTTCATTAAAGTAGTCCATTGATGTGGATTTTTTCTCTTTGTTTTTGCAGTGGATTTTCTTGTTTAGTTTTGTTTTCCAGAGGCATTTTGATTGCTTGTTGCAAAGATGCAAGAAACTTCGTGGCTTTCCTGAATAGGAAAACATGTTTGGATCCAGTGTAGTTCTCTGCAGTTCTCTGGTATTTTACTGCCTGTTCCAGTTTTGCACACAAGCTTTGTGTCACGGTAGCTTTCAGTCTGACTGACAAGAGTCTTTTTGATAGAATTTATCCATGGACAGTCAAAGTTCTTGTAGCTGGAGGTGAGACTGGCATTTTTTTTTCTGTCCTTTTCCCACTTACAAGAGTGGCTGCTGAGTTAGTTGCTGCTGACTTGGGAACTAGACTGTGAGTTATTTTTTAAAAAAAGGCTTGCTTGGTTTGTGAAACACTTCAGTGAGGTGCTCAGCAGTTTAATTTCATTGATCCTATACTGGAACCAATGTTTCTTCTTATTTAACCTTCTGGGTCCTTTGGAATTATTTTAATGCTTTTTTTGGTTGGTTGGTTGTTTTTGTTTTTTTTTTAGTCACTGGCTTATTTCTCTGCCAAGTGCTAATTTAAAGGGATTCATTGTATTTTTCTATGTGGTGTGATAGGAGGAACACTTTTCCTTTAGATTGTCTCCAGCTGTATTTGTCCAGGGGCTGGGTGATGTGTGTGGTGATCAACTTCCACTCCTGCAGCTGCTATTTCAATAAGTTTTTCATTGTCTTGCAATTTCTGCACATGGAAATGAGGCACTACTGACAGTATTTAGTGCATCCCTGGGTTATTTTTCTTATGTTTTGATGAACTTTTTAAAAAAATTAAAATCAAAACTTCTCTAAAAGAAAATAACAGGAAATGAGAATATGTGCACTATTCAGTGGTTTTTGTTTTGGGGGCTTTTTTTAGTTTGTTTTTTTCCACTGAGTAGGGGCTTTCATAGTCAGGCAGATACTCTGGGAACACCTTTATTTCAGATTTGCTTGTGTCAATGTTTGGTTTGGGATGTGGAGGTTTTTGTGTGGACATAATTCCCCTTGTAGACCAGTTTGTGTGTCGGTAAGGTAAAGATAAGCTGCTTCTCAAGCCAGTCAGCTTGGGAAGAGCTTATGCTCCATATCTTTCTGTGTATGTCCGCTATCTATAAAATCACATACTGTGGAGGACCTCTCAAATCCAAATTTCAGTTTGGAACTTTTAGCACGTTTTTGGAACTTATTAATTTTTAGGATTTGATTTGAAATCTCTTTAGATTTTGGAATCAATTGTGACAATGCTGTTAAAAGTTAAATTCCCACAAACTTAGCCCTGGCCCCAAACTGCAAAACACGTGATCTAGCAGACTTTCTGTTCAGCATCACTTTTCATGTTAATAAATGATCTAAGCCCTTGCAATGGAAAAGAAATATAAACGTGGTCATTTTCTAGAGAAGATGCGTCTAAAACACTTGTATTCAGGAGGTTTTATGCTCATACTTCATACCTTACTCCTTCCTGTAATTTGTTTGTGCTTTGGGCAGAGACAGGAGAGATTACAAATCTCACTGTAAAGCTCTTCATATGCCCTTGTTGGCAGTTATTGTGGTAGTTGGGCCAGATATTTTGTGCTTTAAGGTTTTGGGAAGCTTTTGACCACTGGTTAAATATCGTAACTTGTAGATAATTTTCAAACAAACTCAAGAATGTGAATTTCCTGATGGAAGTATTTATACTTCTGCTTTTGAGAAAAGAGAGGTTCCTGAGAGCTCAGAAAAAGAAAAGGTTTTTACATGTGAGGGAAAGGGAGGAAAAAATAGTTGAGTTGCTCCAGGAGGCATAAAACCAAGAGCAGGTTATTAAAACAATTGTTGTCCCGATTGTCATTAATTGTATGTAGGTATCTTCATTTATGTTAACCAGAAAATAATGTACATCAGCCTTCCAGAGTTCTCTGATGTTTGTATGAGTATATGTAAGTTTGAGATACAGCTTTTAAACTGTGCTTTATTAAGGTAAAAGCCCGTGTCCATGTTTAGAAAAAGTGCTACAAGACTAAAGCAATTTATTTCAAATTGTAAATGCTGTATGTTTTATAGTATCTAAACTAACAATATATTATTTTTTTGCAATATGAAAATACAGAAATAATTTTCTCTGTGCTGTATGATTCCCCAACTGCCAGTATCCATTTTCTGTCTTGCCACATAGATTGTTATCTTCAGAGAGAGAGATTGTACTGTTTTGTAATTTTTGCATGTTCCTCTATGGAATTTGGGAGTATGACTGACTTTGTGCTATAGTAATAATTGAAACCAGAATATGAGGCTTGGCTTAGGAGATAATGAGCTCCTTAAAATACTGAGAATCTGTTTGGGACTGGTTAAAGGATTTCTCATTGTCAAGAAAAGAACCTCTTTGTTACCAGCTTTATTGGTAGAGTTCGGCCTGGGTGTTTTTGTGAGTTTATGGTAGTTCTGTACCTTCCCTACAGTTGTGTTCCTCAAAGCCAAGTATATCTTCATTGAATACCTGCAGCACCTTGATCTCCCCTTCTGTTTTGTCTCTGGGAGCTGTCCATCTCTCTTCTGGAAAGTGCCAGGTAAGAAGCAGATGCTGTTGGCTCTGATGGACACGGAGGAAGCTGCAGTGAGGCACCATGTTGGTCATGGCTCTGAGAAAGTTATGTAGTAGATCCAAATAAATACTGATCTTATGAGCAAAACATACCAACCCTTCCTGCTACCAAACAGTTATTTGGGCACTGCTCAAGACAATAGCAATGTAATATCCTTCTGAAGCATTTGCCAGCTGGCGCAGGACACCACATCTTTTCATTCCATTCATTCATTGCAGAATAAAGAAAATTGGCATGCTCAGACCGTTTTAAAAATACATCTGTTTAGAACATGAGTGTTGTTTCTTGTTCAGTTCATTTACCACTTCATAACAAATGTCCTGATGAGAAAAAGGAGCAGTGCACAAAACAGCAAGTGTAAAAAGGTTGGTTAGGTTCCATGAAATTCATAAAAATTGCTGAAAGAAATTTTACTACATCTCTCAAGTCAAGTATCACTGAGAGAGCTTTGCTTTCAATTAAGTGACAGGAAATTGAGAGGTGATACAGAATGACTTTTCTGTTTACAATGTAACCAGTAGACCTTGATGCCACATTAACTTTTCCAGACAAGTGATAATACTTTGCCATGTGCATTCTTAGCTCTCAAGCCTTTTATCCAAGAGTCTTTGGAAGAAATCAGACTGTTTATTTTTATGGATGAGAAACAATTTAATCAAAGGACTTGTTCAGGGCTGCATGGGTTAGAGCAAAATTACCCCTTTTGGCTGTGGTTTAGTTTGCAGAGACTCACTCAGAGCCAGCTGTGCCTGCCCCCCCTTGCAGCGGAGCTCCGTGTCGAGTTTCCCGGTGTGGCAGCTGGCTGGCTCCAGGCTGAAGCACAAAAGGGACCTCATGTCCAGGCAGAGTGGATGGCCAAGGAACTTGGGTTCAGATCTAAGCTTGGCTGTGAAGTTAGCTGTCAATAAGATGGCTGTTTTGGGTCAGTCACAGAAATGGAGAGAGAACCTAGCAACCTTCTTTTGTACTGTGGGCTTTGTAAATGGGGATGGTATTTAAAGAGGTAATGACTAGAGCAACAATGCAGAAACTACTTAATTTGTACAATGCATAAATGAATTACTGTTAAGAATGAGATATTTCCATTATTATACCTCTCAATGATGTGTGTTCTCAAATGAGGATGAATCTTCCCTCACAGGTATGTTATGTGAAATATGCATCATCCTATTTTCACATCTCCCTACCAAAATAAATATAGCTGGGTGGCACACAGGACAGGCACTCAAATATAGTGCAGCCTTGTTTTAAGACAATTTATTAAATCCAGAGTTTATTGAAAATGTTCTTTACAATCAGATGTTTCCTGTTGCTGAAGATGTGTCCTGTTGCTGAGTGACTTTTCCCTTCCCATAACAGGACTAAGTTTTGAACTTTGAACCTGGGTCTCCTATCAGCTGCAGACAGCACTGAGCTGAAACTCAGCATGTGTTTTCCTTGCCAAAACTTGCAACTTTATGTGCTGCTCTTAGCTCTTATATCTGCGATTAGGAAGTGTTCCTGTGCTCTGTATGTGTCGTCTTTATATGCAATTTCTCATCTTAGATATTGTAAATGTTAGAATTATGCTGCTCAAACAATATGCTTGAGATCATAACTCCTTGTGGTGTCTAAACATGGAAGCACTACTGATTGTTTTTGACAGAGTACATGTGTAGGAGCTGAGACTACTAATAAGAGTGGTATTATATGTGTTGCCTTTGACCTTCACTGATGCTGTGTGAAGTGGAGCTTAGGGGATGTCTTAATTAGCACCTTGAGTTTTAAATGATGAATATGAGTCACTTGGAACATCCTTGAACTGTGGTACAAAAGATGTTATTGTAGTGACCAGTGCCCTTAACACAGAGCCATCTCACTGTGTTCAGAAAAAGGTGTCAAGTATCCTTGGCCCTATAGAAGAAAGAGCTTAGTAAAGCAAAATAGACCAAGCTGGGGTAATGGGGAGCCAAACATTAATGCAAAAGTAAGATACTTAATAAGTTAGTAGGATGGCATTTGTCATTAAACTGAGTAAATTGCTTAGCCTCTCCCTAAATCCATCTTCAGCATGTAAAACAATCTGTTAGAAAGTGAACATTGCCCTGTGCAATGTTAAGTGCAGGCAGTTATGTTTTACTGAATCTGAGGATGGACATTCATGCTTTAGATATCTAAGTGAGATCTCCAAGACAAACTGAAATGATTCCGTTCCCTTCAATTCTTTGGATGTAAGAATTATCCATTATGTTGCATAGTCATGATAAGAGTGGGTCTTATTCAAAATGTTTTTTCTTCAGGGCAGGAGATTTTCTAAGATAGATCTTCTTGCCAAGTGAATCCAGACAGCAGCAAGTTTTTTCAGAGTGCACTGCTCTTGTGGGCTTCATTTCTTCACTAGGTGAAACATAAGAATAATTTTTGTTGTTATTGATCTCTTTGTCAGCAAGTTATGAAGAGCTTCATGCATTAAATGTTCCTTCTCTGGTATGTCACATTCCAGAATAGTGACCTCAAATAGAAAACAAATTTTGATGGCTATTGGGATGTTTGATCCTATGCTTTTCATTACTCAGCAGAAAAAGGGAGACAGATGAATGACAGACCCTTAAGGATATTCTTCTAATTCTGTGATAAAAATGAAACACCTAATTTTTTTCTTTCTAAATCTGAATCAAAATATGGCTAGATAATATTACTGCAGTTGCCATCCCCAGTCCAGCTGATCAAGCTCCGCAGGATATCTGGTCTCTGATCAAGTTCTGGAGGTATAAATTACATTAAGTGTTATTAAATACAGGTTGTAGATCTGTAGGAATCCATCGGAATATCTGGAGAGCAGGAGTATGGAATGAGAGACATTGATTATGATACAAGAAAGCAATGCAGACCTCAGAGCTTGAGTGTCTGAATGAAGATGTGCCAAATCACAGCCTTATGTTGTGATGTATTCCCTGTTTGGCTTGGCCTGTGGAGTGTATTGCTGTAATGCTATGTGGTATTGAGGCTGTGTTAAGCCTTTATTATTAAACTCTTATAACTCCAGTGGGACTGATGGTTTGTGGTTTCTCAGGACCACTTCCAAAGCAGCACGCAATCATGTTTTTCTTGGGGAAGTTACTTTATTGCTGAAGCCTGGTTTTGCATTTTTTTCTTTTTTTTTTTTTTTTTNTTGGTTTCCAATAGGTTGAGACAAATATCTACAAATCCTTGCAGGGAGAATCTGTAAAAAGCAATAAAAAGTTAGTGGCTTCTCCAAGAGACTTACTATAAAAATCTTAACTGAAATTTTGAAACAGCACTTAGGTAAACATACAATTTATATACAGTTCTTGTTTGAATGTGGATTATGTTTGTTGTTCTCATTATGTGTTGCCACTGCTTGTTTTTTGGTTTGTACACTGCATTTTCTTCAGTGATGAAGTCAAAGTAAGGACAGTATTTATATTGGAAATGAATCCATGTATTTGCTCCTAGATGATTTAAAGAACTTGACACAACTGGGCTTTTAAGAGCTGTTTCCATACATCTCTTCAGTGTAGTACCCCATGTTAAATGTTTATCTAGTGGTGTGCATGGAGTATGAAACTTCAGATGTTTTTCAGCATGGCTTTGTCTCCTACAAATCTGCAGTTTGCTGGTCACGATCATCACTCATTTGTGAAGATCCAAATCTTTGTTTATTTTTCTGTTCAGAAGCTTGAGTACTGGAAAAGAGACAGCAATCTGCTATGAATAGCAGTTAAATACTTGTCTGGTGTCCAGAAATGCCCCGAGCTAAGGTGCATCATATATGCAACAAGATGGATGATTTAATTTGGCTGTCTTGGGGACGGGGGAGTGTGGTGCACAGTTATCCAGGCCCTGAGAAAGGTAAGGGGTCAGCAACATTTGAAGTGCATCCCTTGTCTTGAAATACAGTCAGTCCATACCTGGATGTCTTAGCTGGACTGTGGTTTAATAAGCACAGCAATAAATGTAGTCATCACAGATTTGCAGGTGATTTGTTGTTGTTATTGTTTTACTACAGAACAAATCTGTGCAAATCCAGTTGTGTTCCTTCAAGGTTACATTCAGCACTGTGTCCTGTATGGAGCATTGTTGGAACTGAGTTTACATTTGCTCCCAAAACAGCATCGAGGGTCTTTGCATACTGTGATTTCAAGCTCCTTGTTCCTGAATGAAATGGGATCCTTGTGTTTCACAGCAATGGAACAGGGTCTCATACAACTCCTCCACACTCCAAAGGGGCTGTGATGGAGTGCATTCAGGTAGCCCTGCACAGCACTGTTTTGTGGGGAATGATGCAGCAGATTTGTCTATTGGTCCAATTTGTGATGCTCTAACTGGGTGGTGGGAGTGAGGGGAAAGTGACCCAGAGCACAGGTCCCAAAGCAACTTTAACCCGATGTTGACACAAAGTGACCCAAAGCAACTCTGTAATCCGGCTGGTGAGGTCTCAGCCGTCATTGTTCCTGGTACTGAGTGCCTTCTAAATTGAGTGAGTGCTTGTGCTGTCTTTGCTTCTTCTGACGGATTGGATAAGATCCAGAATTACATTTGGATTTTGCTATATTTTGTTGTTTTGATTTTTTTCTCTTTTCTTTTTTAAGCTGCTAGAGCCACTGAAAAAAAGATTGTAGTTAACATGAAAACAGATGTAAAAGACTG
This sequence comes from Chaetops frenatus, assembly GCA_013400775.1. NCBI lineage: Eukaryota > Metazoa > Chordata > Aves > Passeriformes > Picathartidae > Chaetops > Chaetops frenatus. The sequence goes on from VZTR01024935.1 coordinate 855,246, forward strand.
GCACTGTGCTGTGTGCAGCCTTAAGCTATACATATTGGCAAGTTACTGTGTGTCAGATTTCATGATTTAGGCATAAAGGCTGCCCTTCAGTTAAGGCAGGAGGAAAAACATTTAAGCTTCTTTATGGAAGTAGGTATCTGAGAGGCTGGGGACCGCTCCTTGAAGCATGAACACTTCCTGGCACCTAAAGCAAGGGTGCATGTAAGTGGGTATGTTTTACATTGTGTCTTAGTAAGTTTTCAAAGATTAAGCCTTTGAAGATTGCCTTTGGAAGGTAGAGCAGACTCCGGGGCCTGGGGAAAGGCACTGGGCACAGACAGAGCTGCCACTTTGTCTCAGAAAAAAGACCCCCTAGAAAGTCAGGAGAATTTTGAACTGAGCGATGACTGGAAGAATCTTGAAACTAGAAGAAACTTTTCTTCTTATGTTTGCGGAAGCAGAACTCAGTGTATCTGCAAGTAAATGTGGCTTGCTTCAAAGAAATGCTTAGCTCCATCAACTTCTGACAGAAATAACCTGTAGCTCTGAATTTTGCTGGATGTGAGTAACTGTTTGGGTAGAAGAAAGGTGACACATTGTTATCTTCTCACCTCTCTTCAGGCTTATAGTTTCTTCACTTTTGAAGTGCTAATACCAGAAATCAACAGTGTTTTAATAAAGATCCATGTTTTGTGAAATTACTTGTGGAGGTCCAGGGGGAGTTGAGTATAATACAGGTTATTCACAGTGAATTTGATTAGTTGAAACTAATAGTAGCATGAAGGACTGGATTGGACCAAGGGAGTTCTTACTCTGCTTGTAAATTGTTTTTTTATATGAGGAAGATAATGTTCTCAGTTAAGGGAATGAAACATTATACTATTTTTTTGGGTTGCGATAATGTTATTAATTTGGTCCTTGCAGTGCTTTTCAGCCATTTTTAGATAAGTCCTAATATTTCATGTGCAGTCTTTGAACAGAAAATATATTTCAGGAAAATTAACGGCATTTAAATTTGACGTTAACTACAAAGCAGTACTTTATGTTGATAAAAATCTCAACAGTTTTTTAAAACTAGAACCCCACAGAGATACTTTAGAATTGATGGCAAATGAAGTTAATGCAGTTAAAATGAATTAAACTCCTTGCTATTTAAAATAATATAATGATGTCTGAACTTTATTCCCAAAAGAGGAAATACAGTTGTTAGGTCCAGATGGATTTTTATTTTTGTTGGAGTAAGTTTTGAGACTAGTAATATCTTCATTTTAATTTTTTTAATGTTACTACCATAGTGCTGGATCTGAGACAGGACAGACCTTCTTTTTCTAAAGTCTTTCAAACCCAGTCAAGTTAACAGTCCTTTATTAAAACAACAGTGTTAATTTTCAAAATTAGCAGTTTCTTATTGCGTTTTTAAGAGTTAGGAAAAAAGCACCAGGATAATGTAAAGTATAGACAAGCCAAGGGCTCAGTCCAGTGTCAAGTTATTTTCAGCTCTCACATGGTAACTGCCAGTGCCTGTGATTGTAGCCTGCCCAAGTTTCAAGTGATAGAGCAGGGGGTTAAACTCTTTTCAGCAGGCTAAGTCTACTTGTGCTTGCTTTTTGCCTTGCACTGAGGGCTTGCACCTTGGCAGCCTTTATGGTGCTGCAAAGGACATGTAAGAGTTGATCACATCTGAAACCTGAGTGACAAAGAGAAATGTCAAAGGGTTCAGTCTATTCATTTAGGTGAAGATGAAAGGCAGTTCAGCTATTGCTATGTCAGTTTAAAACTTCTCAGGCCATAAAATTATTAATCCCATTGCGCTGGTTTGTTCTTTTCTGTGCTTTGCCCATTGATGATTCGTCTCTAAGTTCTGGGCCCAAATCTGTTCCACTGCTAGGGGAATAGAATTTGGTAGTCTTTCTCCTTTGGTTAGGATTGCCATGCAAATAGATGGCAAACCAAAGGCTTACTACCAAAATAAATACTTAAATAAAACTGTTTGTCTCAGGTAAGCATAAAGCTGGGGGAAAGCCCCATTATTGAGCATGGTGCATAATACAACTCCACTTGGAACATAATATCAAATTATTCCTGATAACTTTGCAAACAGATTCTAGATTGGAAGAGTGGTATATGAGGAAAATGAATGACTAATAAAGGAGTCTGGATCATGGGGTGAGCTGAGAGCAAGCAGGCAGTAAGGGTTTCTATGTAGGCAAATTTTAAGTTGCATATATAAAAACTAGGATCTTTAAACCACAACTGAAAAAAAGGGTGCTCCATCATATGAAACAGTGACTAAAAGTGTCAGGCATTAAGTGGTGAGCAAGAGTTGTCACTGCAGTCATGGATAAAAGCATTGTTGTGATCCTGAGATAGATAGATAAATAAAAGAGTATCAGATGGAGAGGTTATAGTTTCTTGATGCTTGGCACGTGTGCTGCATATAGTGCAAAGGTGAAAAGATATTGATGAATTGAAATGCATTGAGTTGGAAGCCATACTGTGAGTAAAGATGTGGGAAACATTGTGAGAAGTGCAAGGAGCACAAAGTGCTTGGCTTAGCAAACTGTGTCGAGGAAGAACTGATCATGACAGGCAAGGCCCCTCAATGGGGACAAAATATTGGTAATACATTTGATAAGAAAATACTCTCTAGTCCAGTAGTCAAAGCATGTTATGATTCAGTTGACCAAGCTTATTAGACATAAAATGAAATTCTTTTCAATGAGTTGTAGGTACTTCATTGGTTAACGGCACTGTGATTTATTGTATACTCAGTGGTTCTGCCTTTTCTAGATGCCCATTGTTTTGTCTGGTTGGTCAAGAAGTTCTGCTTCCTGGCAGAAGGGAGCAAAAGGAATTGCTTAAGCAAAATAACCAAAAAAAAAAAAAAAAGTTACAGCAAGAAATGGTGCTGGAAAAAAGGGGAAAATGAACTTGTACTCTTGTGTTACAGATTCAGTGGTTCTTTCCTTTGACTCCGTTGGACATACAATAGGCTCAGGTACAACATTGCCTTCTTCTCTATCTCCCACCTCATGACAAGGCTTCTACTTAATTGGACATGGTAGCCATGTTGGGAGGCAGGACACTGAGTCAGACTTCTGTGGCAATCAGCCATCTATCCAAAGAGTAAATAGTTCCTTTCCTAAGTGCAGTGGGAGTTTTAAGAGCTTTAGTGTGACACAAGGATTAACCTGCAGGGCTCTTCCCTTACCCAGCGAGGAAACGACCTAGACACGTGTTGATGATGCAGTTTGTGCTTCTCTTCTCATGTGAAAGGCATTAAGATGATGTCACCTACCAGCTGAAGAAAAACTGTTTCATGCTTCTAGGATAGTTTCCCAGCTAAACAAACAGTTGAGTTATTTGGGGAAAGACATTAGGAATGCTTCCAGGAAGGAGAAGGCAAAAGAGTCGTAACTAAACCAATAGGGCTGGAACCTTTTTTTTTTTTTTAGGGGGAGGCTGACCAGCATTATCGAACCCTAGGGCAAAGCTTTCCCAATCTCGTTTCCTTTAGGACCTAAGCATGACCCACAATTCAACTGAAGCAGAAAGCAAAAATTCTTTTGTGTTGGGGGCACTTCACTAGATCAGTAACTCTCCATTTGGCTGTGTGTAATGTGCAAGCTGCAGCCAAGGCACGCCATAGTGAGCATGATACTTGATGAAATTCAGTTTACAGTGTATATATAATGATATATGAAGTGCAAGGGAAAGGCTAAGAATTGCTCTTATAACTTTAAACCCCTTAACACTTAAAAGATGGGGATATTTATTGTCTTCCACAAAAGACAAAACCTTTGCTTGGATTTTTTTATTTTATCTTGCTTGCCAGCCTTTCCTCTTAAGGTTGATAGGGAACATGCTGCCTTCCAACATAGCACCTGTCTTCTGCCTGCACAGTTTGAAAGAGAGCTTGCTGCCTGACACTAACATTGAAGCTAGAACACATTTCTGATTTACTAACCCCTGAAGTAGTGGTAGTAACTTAATTTGTTTAAAACACCTCAAACTTTTTCTACTCTCTCTGTATCTCCTCTAAAACATATATCTGGAAATACATCTATTCTTAGTGCATGATCTGATGTGGGAGTATCTCTAGGGTGGCAAATGGATATGTTGTTGTGTATATGGGGGGAAGAAACCCTCTATTAACTCTCTCTTACTAATTAATATGTCATAACTGAAGTGTGTTGTTGCCTGCCTCCTGTATTGGATGGTGGTCTCTTTGGTCTGCAGAAGTAGAGACGAAATTGCACAGGTTTTAGATACCCTTGCTTGAATTTTAATCACAGATTTTGTATCTATGGAGTTAACATAAATGTTCCTACCAATAGGAAAGTAAACTTAGTGATAAAAAACAGTTCAACTGCTCTGTGTCTTTTGGAGTTCTGTTAATAGGGAGGGTGGGAGACAGGCTCATGTGAGTCATTGGACTGCCTGGGTCTGTTTCAAAAGCACTAGTCTTTGTTCTGCTTGCATTTTACAACTCAAGCTTGGATTGGCTAGGAATTGAGACAGTAAGACTTCGTCTTTTGTAAACCCTTTCACTGCAACAAGACTGACTTTCTTCATTGAAGAAATGTGAAGAAAACTCAAGTATTTGAGAAGGGAGGCTCAGAAATGTCTGAGAAAGCAGTATGTTTATTGCTCTTGTGTTTAGTACTTTGCACTTAGTGCACTGCGAAGTTCACCTTGCTCTGAACTGGTGTGTGTAATAAGATGTCAAGATGTGTGATGTCTGTCCAACTGAGGGATAGCTTTCCTTGTTGAACAGGAAGGAGAGAGAGAAAAACTGTGGCTATTGTGCTTCCGCTGTCCATCCCATCTCACCTTGCTGCAGACCCAGGAAAAGACAGAGCCCAGAAAGAACCCACAGAAACCATGGCAGCTCCAGGCCCAGCCATTCCCAGTAGGTGATGTTTCAGCTAAAAGTTATATGCTTTGAAACATAAAATTACATATACCTTTTTCTTTATTAGTCAAAACCAGCTGAGAATAATAACCTCCCTGTTAAGATTTCACGCTGCTTAAAACTGGTACGTATATTTGTATATTAAACAGCTTAGCGGTGCTCTTTGGTACTTGTTAGTCATGCCATGGGAAGGGCAATGTCTTGTTGCAGCTTCTGTATTCTACTGTAATTGACTGTCCATATCTTGGCTTTCCCCTTAACTTTGTCCCACGTGCAAGCCTCAGTTTTCAGAGATGCTGGAAATCTGTCCTTGTGCAACAGAGATTAATGACACTGTCTAGGTTTTTCTGAATAAACTTTCTGAACTGAGTGTTCAGAAGTTCATCTGGCTATGGAGCTTTAATGTAATGCTTCATAGGAGATTATTGTGTAAAGGACATACGAGCCAAATGTGCTTTGAGTAAGGCTGAATCATGAGGTTCATGCTGTGGTCCAGCCTTCACAAGTCCAGATGTTTTTGTAATTCTCTTCATGGCTGTCTGTCCCCTTGAAAGATAAAGCTTGAGCAGCTGAGATAAGTGTTTGATGTGATGTCTAGGCCAGTGTTTCAGCTGAAGCCATTTCAGAAAGAAGGATGTCATGCTCTGAACTTGGGGAAACAATCAGGACACAGGGTATTTGAGGAGACCTAGATTTCATTCACTTGCCATAGACATTTATTACTCCTTTTATTTTTTTTCTTTCCTCTCTAGTTGCTTTGTTTTACTTTGTTGCTACCAAATCAAACATTGGACCTTGAAAGTCAGATTTATACCCCTGCTATTTTTGTTCAAGACTTTTTCCTACGTCCTGTATCTGACAGCAAGCTAAATTTTTCTTCTCTAAGCCTTGGGTAGGAGTGCACTGAATGTTCAAGTTTCCCAGATGCTACTGTGCTTGCTGAAAATACTGAATACCTTTGGGCTGTAGGCTTACAGCTCTTGTTAGACATATTTGATTGCTGACTACTGATTCATAGCAGATGTTCTCACTGTAGGCTTAAAAGGTGCTGGTTCCAACATTACAAGCAACCACGTGTTATCTAGGTCTTGCTCAAATTGTTTGCATGTATTAACTCTTCTGGGTTTCTAAACCTTGGTTTAGAGTAGTGTATCTGCTGCAGCTCATGTGCTTGTGAAAGCCCACATGTAAGGCCATGCTTCCAATTGCTGAGTTCACACTGAGAGTGGAGTAAACATCCAAGAATTTAAATCTGTGCTTATTTAGGAGTTTGCTTTTAGTGATTCCTTAAGTCAAAGTCCATAACCATTTTGGGAGAAGCTGTGAGAACTATGAAGGAAACTCTCTGTTTTGTTCAGCTGCTGTAGATGCTCAGATAACCATTTTGTGAAGGGTGAGAATAACCCTGTGTCTCTCTCACTGAATGCAACTCCAGAGTAAACTTGGTGACTACTTGCCTTATGTTTTGGATGAAGAGTACTATGGATGGAGGCTGGGAATAGAAATGGAACTAAGTGAGGTATCAAATGGGTAGAATAGTGATAGATTCCTAGCATAAGAGAAAAAAATTGGTGACTTGCAGAAGATTCCTTGCTGTTTATTTGATTTCTCAATGACACTTTGATAGTACAGATACCTACAGTTACAAACTCAGATATTTCCTGGATTTTAAGGTCAGTGGTAATTAACTTTAGATGTTCTTGGTTTGAGGAAAGCAACTTTAATTTATGTTTGGAGCTGATGTGGTTCTAGCATGTTGGGGTTTTTCACCAAAATTGCATTTCTGTCTTAGTGCTATATGATAAAGATGAGAAACGAGAGATGAACTTACTATGCTGTATATTTCTTCATTCCTGTAAGGCAGAAAGAAACAAGAGAAGTATTTATATTTTCTCTGCTGGTTTTAGTGGCTTTATTCTGCAAAAATGCTTTTCCCTTTTCATTTTTGATTAATGAGGTCCTACTTCATTCTTTTTTTTTCTGAGTGTAGACTGCGGTAGTTTGCTTGAATCTTTGCCAGTGACTGTCATGAAGCAGTTTCATAGTCCTTATGTGATTTTGCCAGTGTGTTCAGTATCATCATCTGTCTTCTTATTAATACTCTATTCCTCCAGTTGAAAATACAGCTGTGAATGAGTTGAAGTGCAGATGTCAAGAAGTGGCTTAATGAATACCTCAAATTAAAAGTATTTCAATGTGATTTTTCTCTCTCATGTGACATTTCTCTGC
>VZTR01024936.1:20612-75671 GCA_013400775.1 Chaetops frenatus
CTTGTAGTACTTTTATAAGAGAGCAGCGAGTACCTGTGTGGGATGCACAGACACAAGAACCAGGAACACTCTGGTTTCATTTCAGCAGTTTTCTGTCAGTTGTTGACAAAATAATCCAGGTGGGCACAGAGGGTAATGGGCACCCAAAACAAAACTGGAAAGCAGTCAGGTTTGTTTCATGCCTGCTGCAAGTTTAAACATTTTTAGATGAAAAGTCTTTTCTTTAGGCTCATGAATGTCAGAGCATTTTCCACTCTGCTGAGAGGGTATCTGGTTGCTGGATGTTAGATGATGCTCTACCCTGCTTCTTGGGCTTCTACTCTTCAGATGTTACATAAAAATCCCTGCTTTTTGCTATTGAATTTCACACTAGTCCCAACACCAGCTCCTGCTCTAAACCTCACAGACTATTTAACCCACAGTACAATTTCTGGTCATATCTTCCTTTAGCACCGAGCNAAAAGTTGTCCAGCTCATAAAAAATATTCACAAGTTAACAAAATGAGAGAATTCTGTATTTTAGGGCTTTTAGAGTAAGGGGTAAAAGTTCCTTTTAGTTTAAAACCTCTCCCTCTCAGCTACACTTAACCAGTCTCTGGGACACAGTTTGCCATAACATGCAAACAGGTGAACATAATTACCACAAAATCCCCTCACAAAAAAACCCTTCCTTTGACATTTTCTACTCAGTACCTATCTCACTTCCCTAACCATAATAAGGCAAGGATGTTGGAAACCAAAAGGACAAAGTAGCACATTTAATAACCATCTCTGTTAGATCAATCTCAATTTCCCCTCCCCCCTAGAAGCTGAGGACCATGGAAGCTGGTTTTCAAACTACACAAGAAGTTTGTTGGGAAGCAGAGAAGAATAATCCATCATAACTAGAATGACTTTAGCAATATGGTGATCATCAGAGTCCTGTGTGGCCTAATTTTGGTGAGAGCTGAATGCAACAATGATAAACTACATGTTTGAGGTAGGAGTGGTTAGAAACTGGGAAGAGTTTAACCACAAAAAAGTCTTTTACATTTCTAATCTAAGCCAATAAATCACATCTTTCCCCCTTCTACACATGTAAAAAACTGAGATTGGATGGGTTTTGGGAAAATCATTACTAAATATGAGGGAAAAAATATATCCAACCTTTCACTTGCATCCCCCAGTAAACTTTTAATACTGAAATGTAACACAATAAGCATAGTACTCCTACTAAAATTTTGCAAGCTCCTCTACAAAACTAACATTTCTATTTACCAACAACTTAAAAGTCTTTCACTAAAGATATTCTGCATAAGCTTGTACTGTCACCCAGCTTTTGTTTCACCTTGAAAATTTTATCTATTTAGTTGAAGCTGCTTCTCCCTATGGACACAAGCCAAGGTGTCCTTTTAAGGTGATGTTTATGCTGAACAAAACAGCTTGACTGTAGGACTTAGCACAGACTTATATAATGTACTTTCTTAAATAGGGGTTTTCTTTGCTGAGATATCCTGGTGCTCTGCATAACAGTGTGGACTTAGCCAGCTTTGTTCACAATCAGAGAAAATTGAGATGAGCTCGTCCTGATTACCACTGTCATCACATAATTCATGATCTGCTAGTCCCTGCTAAACAGCAACAAAGCACTGAAAGGAGAGGTGTTGTTCCTTAAAAAGGTGGTGCTTTAGCACATTTTTGTCTGCTATGTCATATTTTACCAATCACATTTGAAAAATTCTCCTTTTGCTGCAGTGTTTCTGCATTCACATTGTTTAGATAGCATTGACAGTCGTAACATCATGCACGTTTTTATTATTATCTTGTTAATTATAGCTGTGATGGATGGGAATCCACGATACCTGGCACTGGATTAATAAAGGGGATGGATCACTCTTGTCAGGGTCACAATCAATAATCCATACACAGTTCACTGACAGGGCACAAACACTACCACCACAAGTATGTCTCCACCTCCTAAAGGCAAATTTTTGACTCATTTCAAGATACAGGTACAGACCTCTAGGAGGATAAAATTTTAGAAGTGTCACTATATAAGTTAAATAAAAGAGTAAATGTTACCTATGGCCTTGCAGGCAGAAGGGCTGCCCTGTGAGCTCACACCTTACAAAGCAGAAGAGAAGGCACGTCAGTGAACCATTGGAGTACAAAACTGCAAGCACATCTTGCACCTTATTACACGAGAGAACACAACTAGAGGGAACTAAAGAACAGGAATTGAGATGTGTTTTTCCACAGCACAGTGAGAATTACTTGTTTTGCTGGGGGCGTGGGGAAGAATAAGGAAGCACAGGAAGAAGGTAGCAGTGGATTTACTTCACAGCACCTAAGGAGTAATGGGAAGGCAGAGAAAGCGAATCAAACCTTTCCCTCTGCTGCTAAGAAAACAGCTCCTGTTTGATTGCTTCTGACTCTGTTCTCTCCTGGCTTTATAAGACCTATTCCTTCTCAAATAAAACATGCATTTCCAAGCACATTTTATATTTTGTATTTTTATACAATATTAAAGAATAATTCACCAGTTTCGTTTAAATTATCTCAACCTTTAAAATTTCTTTTGTTCTCCATCTTTAAAGATCTGAGTTTACATTAAGTTCAGCATTATCCCACTGGGGAGACCTTCAGCTCATAATTCCTATCATTGAATTGCATGGCCTGGTCTCAAGTATGCAAGATTTGCTACTGGAAAAAGGGAAAAAAAAAATCCAAAACCCTGACCCATCATGTTTTGAGGTTTAAAATGCAGAAACATCTGCTAGAATCATATTGAGCTGGTCGAGGTTAGGAATATGGGAGCCTGCAGTTGATCAGCGCTGCCCTAGGTGTCACGGAGGCCAATGGGAATTACACTAAGAGGGTTTCAGAAGACAAGGGCATAATTCAGTCAGCTTTAAAAAAATCCATGAAACAGAAGCCTAACTTCTTTCTTTTTTTTTTTTTTTTACTTTCAGCCTCCTACTCCTTTTTGACTTTTGAGCCATTTGCTCTTTTGAGTGTATTATCAGAGGTGGAGGCCTCTACATTCCCATGCTGGCTGAACTTCAAAACAAATGCCATGCTATCTAATAATTTTTACCATCATTAATTTTTTACCTAAGAAAAGCATTTTGAAGCATTTAGGTTTGAAACAAAGTATATATAGCTTTGTCAAGACCACTAGTTACAATCTTTTCCTATACTATTGTTCTGTCCATAAAATGATGTTATTCCTAATATTTTCTAGCATTGCAAATAAAGAAGTTGTGCAATAGAAACCAGACAAAAAGTGTTCAGTACTTAGGAGATAGCATATTCACTTTTTTCTTTATATAGATAATTGCTAAACTGCTCAGTAATTGAAATTCAGATAAAAATAACAAGCTTCCTTAGAAAATTTTAACCCCTAACATATTTATACGTAAAAAACAGAAAACCATTTTAATTTAAAGAGATTGATTTAAAATTAAAATCAAATAATTGGAGAAGTAAAGGTAATGATTTTCAGCTGCAACTGTTCCTTTAAATTTTCATTCACATTACAAAAGACTGGAATACTCTGCATCTCCACATCCTTCAAGCAGTTTGAAACACCGGTAAACCTGAAACACTGTTACTCCTGCCTGTCCTCTGTGGTATAATCGCTAGGGAATGTGATGTAAGTGTCATATCTCACTTAGAACCTGCACTTTAAACCAATCATTTTGTCACTTACATCATCTTGTAAATCCACTTATACACTATAGGGCAACAGAAGACACAAAAGGCCATTCAAAGTGCAGATATTGATTTTTTCATATTGTATTAGTGTACTTAACATAACCAGCTCTTAAAAAAAATCAAAATTTTAAAAAAAGGGTTAGAAATCATCTTATCACTATGTGTGTTTCAGTGAAAGTGAGCAATGTGGGAGGAAAGAGCTGACACTGTAGATGGAAAATAAATGTTAGGAACACAGGTAAAGAACAACAGCCAAAGAGTATAAAGCATTCCATAAGGAGACAGGGCTTGTCTATGAATTTGTCTAACCCTTTTGGAATCAGCTGATAACTCTGTGGAAGCAAGTTCCAGAAGGTCACCAACCAACCACTCCCCAAAGCAGAACTTCTCCCCTTCAAATCGATCACTGATTAACTTAAGCAAGTCCCTGATACTCCTCATGCTGGGAGATCTGGCAAAAAACAGCTCTACATTGAGTTTATGCCTTCCTTTCTGATTCTTCAAACTTCAAACATATCCTCCCCCTGCCTTACACTCCCCAGAGTCAGAACTCTTTTAAGTCTCTCCATCATAAAGCAGCTGCAGGATCCCCTTGATCTCTCTACTATTCAGGTCCTGGGGAAAGCACTAAACCCCTGAAAAGTACAGTAGAATTTCCAATATAAAATGTTTGCTGGAGCACTGACTTATTTTTCTATTGAGGCAAGGTACCAGAATGGGTAAAGAACAATGGCAACAAAACTGGAAAGCAAAGCGCATTCCTAGGATATAGAGTGGGAATGACCATCAAATTCTCTTTCTGCCTGGCAAGTGCCTCAAATCATGTGGATCAAAGGAACCTGAAAGATCACTTGTACAACTAGAGACAGAATCATTATGAAATGAAGAAAACAAGCCAGACTTGTTTTCTAGCTCAGAAAAGTATGCTTAATTATTATAACCATAATATGCATTGTCTGGAATATGTTTCAACTCCTGGTTTGCCTTCAGACAATGCCTCTGTGACAGAAGCGCTGCTACCTTTCCATAATAGAGAGGAAGACACTGTCTCCCTGGAAATGCTTTGAAAAGGTTCCTATTGCCCTCTCCCACTGTCTAAAGGGGACAAAAAACAATGGGAGAGGATCCAACTTCCTTTACCTGGGTATTGATATAAAAGCAGGCAAAACACAGCCTTTCATATCACAGTTTGTAGAAATCATAAACTGGTCTTACTAACCTTCAATATCAGGTGACAACCTATTTTGAAAGTCAATTATGACCTTGAACAAAATGAAGACAAGAAATTTGCTTCTCACGCTGATGAAATTTCAAGTATTAGGAATCTCACAGAACAAAATGAAAGTATACTATCCTTTAGTCTGCATAGGAGACTCTCAAGTAAGTAGGAACTCGGTGATACTCAGACATCTTTAAGAGAAGCATTTTGACAAGTGAACTGCTCACTAATTCTATTCTCACAGAGAGAAACATTTTATTGCTTAGTGCCCCTTCACTGTTCACAAAAGAAAAACATCTTTTCATTTTAGTGAAGAAAGCTTCTGTTCCAGAAAACAAAGCCTTCATTTGGCCTTCTCTAATCTTTATGGTGTTTGCAAGCTAGTGTCAAAAATGTTAGTCAAGGCATGCTGTGTTACAGGTCTGTGGGGCAAAAACAGTCACAAGAGACTTTCCACCCAAGTTAGGAGAGCACATTGCCATTCTAACTACTTCCTATGGAAGTCACAGTCGTATCAACATCCTGCTGGTTTGTTTGTATTTAACTTGGGATATGACTCTCTACACTCTCAGCATGAATCCTACAATTAAATAGAAGCAGTCCACAGGTTACTAAAAAACAGTCTGGTGTTCTGCATTTGAAATGGTACAATTTTTGAGACAGTCAACTTGCTATCTGAACATATTTACAATATACATTACCACAGTTGAAACAATTCAAAAATAATCTTTCTAACAAAATTATTTAAAAATAATAAACTTCTTCCTGAAAATTATTTTTTCTTTACAGCTATTTGTACACTGTTCTGTTATCTAACCTATTGAGTAAAGACATGTTAAAGAATTCACATTAGAGAAATTATTACAGACATCCCTCTCCAAATATAAGCTGAAATACAGTGGAAAAGAAAAAAAAATTTTAATTATTCTTCTTTCAAAATAATACTTTATTAACAATAGAAGAAATCTGACCCTTGTTGTGTTTGCTTAAACTTCAAAGAGACTCATTTAATGTCATGTATCCACTACTGCTCATTCAGCCTAGAACTATTCCCAAGGTAAGTCCTAGCTGTTTTTAGAATCTACTAGCATTTTAAAAGGAGCATAAACAAAGCAACTTTGCCCACATCTCTTAGTGAAGCACCTCAGGTTCCAGCTTAGGCAAGAGAAATTATTTTCTCCCTTCCTGCTTTCCTTTTGGAAAAGATGGGTGCAGGGGAAAGCTCTGTCTGGCTGTAACATAGTAAGCAGCTGGGTCTATAGGGAAACAATCCTTTTAGGTGGTTTTAAAAAGTGAGTTCCACATATTTCAAAGAGCAGTTCCAACCCTAAATCACTCTGCCAATTTCTTCTACCTGGCTATATTCCTTTCCTTGTCCTTCATGCTGTATGGAAGAACCCAAAACAAGGAAATTAACTTCATGACTACAAGCAAGTAGAGTCCCTGTAATTTCATCAGGGATTTTCCTGTCAATGAGTGTCATGCCTCTGGCCTGTGCTTGCCCTGAACAGGTGAATTGCATACATAATTACTCTGAAAAATTCCAGATGCACTGGATTTACTACTCACATAGATTTCAGAAGCACTTTTCACCATTGCTGTACCCACAGCAATGAGGAAGAAACCACTCTCCTGTGGGTGTCAGAACATCTGAAGGTTGAGCAATTAGGACATAAATAAAGGCAAACATGTTGAGTTCTCTCCCCAGGTGTCAGTTTCAGATAGTGATGGATGGAAATAGTAATAGGATAATGTAAGGCAAGGACATGAGCTGGTTTGTCCAGGTGCTGGAAACAGATCTAGACAGATTCTCTGAACATCCAATGGCCCTTGTCAGAGCTGCAACTCCTGCTGAGCTGCTACACAGATGTGAAATCCCAACTTCTACTCCAGTGAAATTTATAGATGGAAAAAAGGGGTATGTCTGCAGAAAACCACATGAATGGTAAACTTCCTTATACTTCTGCCACTGGTACTTCATAAAGCATTTTGACTTCCGTACAAATTGTGACTCTTTAGTTTTACATTTTACACAGTCTTTTCCTTAGGCTGAGACCCCTGACTTCCAGAATCCATTCAAAGACCTTCTTCATCCCTGCAATATCCTGAAAAGTCCACTTGAAGCCATTTGTATGCCTTTCCACGCCTGAAGCTCCTGCTCTCCAAGGCAGGAGGGCACCAGTCAGAGCAGGCGACGGGCAGGGGGACAAGGCACACCCTCCTCCCTCAGGACAGGCCTCCTCCTCATCACCCCGTGGAGCTGCTCATCCCCAGCTTGCCGAACCCAGCAGCTCCAGACCATGGTCCTGCACCCAAGACTGGCACCTGGTGGCAAATCCAAGTGCCCTCTCCTTGTCTGGCAGAGCAGCTGAACCACCGACTCAGCAGGCAAAGTGTCTTCAGCACTTCTGCACAGAGTGGCAGCTGCTGGGACTGAATGCTTGGAGGAAAAAATATTTTACACCCTTCTTCCCACAAATATTTCATCCCTGACTCTACACAGGTGCTGTTAAATGAATAAACCTACTGAAAAAACAAAGATAAGCAATATTCATTTATTATTTTCAGCAAAAAAATAGTGACCGTACTTAAACAAAGGAAGGAGTGTTTAATTTTATACTGTCACTGTGAAAAAATTTACTGAAAATCTAATTTCAAATACATTTTTTGGACAGCACAGCCATGTTCTATTTTTGTTACTGAATAAAAAAACTAGTAGCTGAGTTTTTATTAGGAGATCCTTAATGCTTCATTACTAATTATCTGATTTATTCCACATAAGGGAAAATATATTTTCTTCTGGAAATTTGTAGTGAATTTCAGGGCCAAGTCACTTCCAACAAAACTGATTTAGCAATACCCACACGTGATGGCATGAACTCTATTGAAGGCAAGGAAATTGCCTTTCAAACTCTAGGCAAGCATTACATTCAGGATATTCTGAAAGCTTCAGAGCATTGAGTGTGCTGAGTTAACAGAGGAAACACTCAGTGTTTAATTAACAACTAAATCTCAAAAATTAAGACTTGTCAGATCTTCAGGTCAAAACCTGAAGTCCATTTTTTGGGGGGAATTAATCACATGGCCACTCACTAAGTGCAGTGTTTGTCACATGCAACTAAGTCACTGAAAGATCATAAAATTAATGTAAAACCACAATGAAATATTTTTTAACCTTATATTTAAACAATAGAGTAAACATCACAGAAAGTTAACTTTAAGATTTTCAACCAAGAAAACACCAAATTTTGATACCAAAGTTAGGGGGGAGCTTGGATGTTGCAGCTTTTTGTTTCCTTTTTAACTTTAGAGGTTGCAGTTGAAGATAAAATGCATATAATTTAAAACTTGAACTTACAAAAAGAGTGACAATCATTTTTATATCTTTTCTATCACATGCCATTAGACTTTCTTTTATGAATTTTGGCTCCTCAGGTCAAACTTTATGTCTTCCAAAGGGAAAATAATTTTGACCATTTCTAAAAAGATTATCTGTCCCATAGAGTAAAACCCACTTTCCATGAGGGCAGACATTTATTTCACATGTGTATATATATATATAAAAGGCAATTTTAATATTATATAAATACTAATTTATCTATCTATACAGCTACCTAATTTTGTTACAAGCAGGTTTATGAGTTTTGGAAGGAACCACCACATAGGAAAGGAGACCTGTATGAAAGCATTGTGGTCATGAAAGTATGCTCCACAAATATGGCATTTCTGAAACATCTGACAAACCTCCACCACATCACAGTGCTGAAACTTCTCCTGCCCTCAAGCTCTTCATGTTACAAAATGAATAAGCCTTTCTAGGCAAGCCTTGTGAAGCTCTCAGGAGGCTGTGCTCCTTCTTGCAGACTCTCAGAAAACAAAAATAATGTCTGGAAAAAGTAGTCTTAGGATATATTTCTAATTAAAACTATTTAAACTAAAATTATTTAAAACTCAGGCCAACTGAAATATTTCTATGGGTGATAAATACATTTAGAAAAAAAATTAACATGGCTTTTGTCACACTATTCAATACAGATTTTTTTTGAAGTATCACTTACTAAAAAATAAGAAGTGCATTGATTTTTGTTTTATGCTCAGAGATAGAAAGAGCAAAAAGCAATAAGACAATTAGACAGAATGATGGATTTGAACACATGCTGCATTTTACTGTTAACATGTTTGCATAACTTCCATTAATGTCAGTATGAGTTATGTGTGCACTGCTAAAATAATATGACCACAAAAATATTTCCTCCAGAACTAATAAAATAATATTTTAATAGACATTTTGAAAAAAATCACATATTCAGAAATTAACATGCAAATGCAACTCCTTCTTCAGACTTGTACTTTCAAACTCTTTAAAATAAACTTTATTTTTTCATGAATTGTCATCAAGTTAAGAAAGAGCTGATTTTATCAAACTACCATTCATTTAATGGGTACTTATCTTGTTTCCAGTTTAAAAAGCCCAATTAGACATGAGCAAGACTAAACTGCTATCCACTTTTATTCTAAACTTCCATAAACAACTGAATTTATATGGGAACAAGAAACGACAACTGAAAAAGTTATCTAAAACTGACCACTGATTATGGCCAGTAAATTAGGATGGATCTTGACAATGACAGCCAGATGGGCCTAGAATGCAGAGTAATGGTTAGAACTTGAACTTAATATAAGCATAGGAAATCATCATAAATGTTCTTAAATACATAGTTAATATACCTATTTAACTGGAAACTAGTAGCCAAAAACTGTCATCACTCAATAGTCAATCTTTTTAAATGATAAGCAGACATTATGGTCAATGCTTCCAATTAATAAGTTACCTTAAAATGCCAGAGATAAGACACAATTTTTTATTATATTAGTACAACAAAGAATTATCATTATTCTGCCTGCAGATGTCTGGGTCCTAGCCAGCATCTAAAATCTGGCTTTGAGAATACCTTGTTTGTTTTTTAAAAACCAATATCGAGTATATTCTGTCATAATAAAGAAGTTTTATAAAGTTTTTGCTTGTCCTTCATTTATTTCAGTGAATAATTTCAAGTTACACTACTGCAATGAAATATCCAAATTATTTCTAAAATATGTTTATGAACAGAATTATAGAATGATTCAGGTTTGAAGGCACCCTGAAGATCATCTCTTTCCCATATCCCTGCCATGGGAGGAACACCTTCCACTAGACCAGGTTGCTGGTTTTAATTATTAAGGTTTAAAATTTTTATTGAAAAACACCCTATATGTTTACATCTCATTTTGAATTCCACACTTTGCTACTGAGTCTTTCACCGCCAATATCACTCACCCAGCCCTTCAAAAAATTGAAACTATTCAGCTATTCAAAAAATAGAACAGCTTTTGTCAAAATTAATTCTACCTAACCAGTTTTTGCCAATCTCAGTTTCCAGATTGTTCTGTGAGGTTTTGTGTACCCAATTTAAAAAGTCACCTTAAGAGAATTAAAGATTTTTTCCTCTACGCTGTTCAGCAATTGTTAATTATTATAAAAAAAAACCAAACTTATGATTAGGACCCAAAAAAAGGCCAAAGAACACAGACCATAGCTTTCTACAGAAAATAGATGACTGGCACTGACTGACTTAGGATTATTAATATGTAAATTTAATAGGAAAAAAACTTTTAAAATGTATCTATTATAGAATATAATGTCACATAGTATTCTAATTCATATGTGATTCCATTTTTTCTTTATGAATATTGACCTCATTAAAGTCAAAACCAGAAATTCTTTAGATATCCCTGAAAACATTTGTGCTTCCATCACAGTATTTCTGCACCTGCATTATACAGCAGCCATTCTTAAAACCTGATTTTATAAAACCCTGCTAAGAATATGACTCCATCTCTACGTAGTCTTATTTACAATAATATTATGAAAACCATTTTTTCTGATTATTTCCCTTTCTTTAAAATGCAAGGATAACTATAACAATTGACCTGAAGTTATATATGGCTTCCTCCCTCAAAACAACTGGTTTCAAAATTACAACTGTGGATTTTCTTTGCTGAATGTTAACAACACAATTACCAGCCTAGCCAAGTCATAGCAGGTTCATTCTTTTTGCCAGTTTTAAAGATCATATCAGAGCTTTAATGTCCCATAATTACAGATATTTACTTTTCTTTGTGTGGAGGAAGTTAGATTTAAATTACATGTCTGTCTTCCTTTTTCATTCTGAACACAGTGATAAAGTGTATGCAAAAAGGCTTTTGTTGGTTCGGGGGTGTTTTTAACCAATACAAAACAATAAGCTCTGCACCATCAACAGAAAGGTAGCAGCTCCCTTCCCTTGAATGTGACATTGGCAGAGATTCCAGCACTGCACTCCCACTGAGAGATGGGGCTTTAGATTCTCCGTTTCCCATGGAAGTTATACAGTGCTGATATTTTTATTTCCATGTAAAAAAGGACAACTTCCAAAAGATGTTGAGTACTTCTAAAATGAAGAATTTTGCACTTTTGTGCTTTTTAAGGAATTTAAGTGTCTTAAAACTATTAGAAGTCCTTGGATTCAGACTTAATTATATTCAGAGAAAAAAATTTAAAAACACCAAAACTTTCTCCTATGGCAAAAGTAGTTATTTTCTCTCTTTCATTAGAAATTAGAGAAATCAAGGTACTTACTTCATTTCTAGAATTTCTTCAAGCTGTTTCCTTCTCTCTATTCTCAGGTTAGCCAGATGTGCTTCTTTTTCAGCCAAAGACTGCTGTGTTGAGGCAAGACGGGCTTTGGTAGAATCTAATTCCTGTCTAGTCTTTTCCAGTGCATTCATCAGCTCTTCTACCTAAGAGAGAGGACATTTTAAACTCCATATTCTTTACAAGAAAATATTAAATCCATATAAATACAGGGGAGAAAAAACACACTCAAGGAATTATTTTCCATGAATGGCTGTTCAAATCTCTTCCTATCGTAACTGCTTTAAAAAGTAACAGTAGTTTTCCAAACCAAAAAAAAACACTCAAAGTCTCCATGAATCCATTAGCAATAAACAATATTTATAAAAAATAGAACTAACACAGGTCACCAGAAATGCATTTAAGCTGAGCCACTGCCACATACAGATACAATATATAAATATTTCCTGCAACATTTTTATTATTTAAATTCAGGGTGGTGGTAACTCACCATAGCAGTAATTTCAGAAGTTTTAAATGCAGCTATAGATGCATGTTTTGATATAACAGTGTTCATGAAAACCCAACTATTTCTTCATAAAAATGCACACCTGTGCAAAACAGGTTTCCCAGGGAAACTGTAAACTCTCCAGTCATTGAGTATTTTAAGATTATGATTGGTTGAAGCCTGGATAATCTGATCCAACTTTGAAGTTATTCCTGCTTTCAGAAGGGGTTTACAGTGCATTGCCTCTAGTGGTCCCTTCCAATCAAATTATTCTATCATCCTGAACTTTAAAGGTCTAATAACAATCAAGTTATTTTCCTCCTTATAACAGTGAGAAGCTCTGAAGTATGAAGTGTAGGAAAGTTGTGGTGATCCCACTCTTCTTAGCATGGAGAAACATCATGGATAAATTTCAAGATCACACTAAAAGAATGGGGACTGTACAATGACACCTGTCTGGCAGCAGAAGCTTGACTTGTGGGGTAAATAATTTCATGTGAATGGCCTCCAGTAACCAGCATGCCAGTGGGATTTCCCCCTCTTCAAATTATACAGCGTACATAAAGTGAAATAGATTTCTTTTTTTAGTGAGATATAATGATAGTGAATGTCCTATTTCCTGTATGTTCTTTCTCACCTCCTTTGTCCAAATATAATTATGTTATAAGCTGGAAAACACATCAGGAAGAACTTCTAAATGAAATAAAATAACATGGGAAAGAGGATATATTTCATTTATCCATGCTATGCAAAGCATGGAAAGGTGTTCAATTTTGCTGTGAATTGAAAAGTCTGACCAAATTCCACAGTGCTCATCTTTAGTGTGGCTACTTCTCCTAAGCTCATGCTTAACTGGTTGTTCCCTAAAGCCTCCTAGGAGGCAATCAGTGCTTATAAGCCACATTTTTATTTCAATTCCAACATACACTGGCTTCTACATAAAAAGTTCAATAAATACTACAAATAAATAATAGAGTTGTCATGAATTATGAGGACTGACAGCCTGTTTGCCAATGATATACTGATTGCTTACTCCTTCCACACCAAATATACAAACACTCTAATAAGATCAATGAAATACTAGAACGTGTCTGATACCCTGCAGTGCATAAGCTGTATTTCATGAATGCAGATCAGAATTAGCAATAATATTGAAACTACTGATACTCAACCTTCCACTCAGAAAGTAAAAGCAGTGTAATGGTGATATTCAATGAAATACCAAGGAGGGAAAATCATGAGTCTCTGCAGATGCAAGATTCCACTGAAGAAACCATGAAGAAAGATGGTGACTTGAGATATCTTTGTAAAATGACTGTCTAGTGGATGTTCATAGAAGAAGCAGCAAAGAGAACATATACTTGAGGGAAATAAAGAAATAAAAAAATCTGGATTTTCACTTAAATCCCATGAAAAAAAGAATTAACAGGCCAGAAGGAAAGATTCAGGTCATATTTCTTTAAAAACAGATTCAATTTCTAATATAACACCAGGTACTTCACCTTCTGCTTTAGTGCAAGAACATAAACACATGCTCTCTCCAACAATGACAAGATTCAACTACTAAAACATATGATATTTCTAACTGTTTCTTAGGCTTTTCCTTGTACCTTTTAAAAACTGCATCTTGTTTCTGCTGAGCATCCACTCTATCCCTTAATTCCAGACCACATATCTTAATGGAAATTGTAGTAAGGATCCGAACTAAAGAGTCATTAATTCATAAAGACTCCAGCCTTGAGACAGTATCTTTAAACACTAAGACACTCCTCACTTGCAGATTTCTTGGGCAGTTGAGAATGTAAAAAAGCAGAATTCTTGCAATTCTGTATTTTTAGTATCATTGTGTTCCCTTTCCATGTTCTGAACTTGGTACCCAATGTGATGACTGACTGAATCTCACCCAAGTTCCTATCACATATATCACACAATTTACATTTCAAAACATTTAAGAGAATTAAAGACTCGTGGAAAACAAAGCTGTGGATTTCTTAATGTCTATTAATAACATATTCTTACATTACTAGACAAAAGAGATCAAAGTTTAAAAGAGAGAGGAAAAAAACTTTAAAAACTTAAATATGAAAACTTTTTCAAACCACAAATCGTTAACACGTGTCGACTTGAAAGTTTTATTTTCATTTACACTTTCAACACAGTATTTGCCAGCTAGTTCTTCCTTCATTTTTTGAATATGACCCAAGTTCACAGTTGCACATTTTCCTAGTTAACTGTCCTACCAACACACACAGCTGAATTCAACTGGCAGGCATGTGCACAAGAAATCGATTTATTTTTTTTTTTAAATCTTCTATCAAATGTAAACATGTGAATGTTGAAGCTGCACAAACGATTCTCTCACCATGTTAATTATATATCTGTAGCAGATGTGCTACAATGGAAAATTAACCACTGAAGGCAGTATTATAGATGAAAAATCTGGTTTTGGGCAATCCCTGCCCCAGCCCAGCAGCACCACCTGGCAGGGGCAGAGGCACTGGGGACAGTTCCCACCTGGAAGCTGCTTCCTTTTCCCAGCTTTATCCCTCAGTGTAAATGCTCCTAATCACAAACCCTGCACATTTTGAATTCCCAGGAGTACATGTTTTGAAAGAGTTTAAGGTAAGAACCTCAGTGAATGCACTTTGCTCAGGAGTATGCCCTGAGTATGTTATTAGCTGGCTTTCCTTCCCTTTTGCAAGACAATGGCCTCATTTTAGCCTTTGCATTTTGTAATAAAAGCCTTTTCTTTTTTTTTTTTCATACTCTCAGAGAGAGCTTAGCTGGCCTCGGCACTTTGAGGATTTTATTAAAATCTGCACTACAATTAAGTTTACATTTGAGAATGGCAGAAACCCAGCAAACTAAACTAAAGTAATTGTTTCTTAGTTTTGAGTGTATTTTCAATGAGCACTTTCTACTTGGTCTGCAGCTTCACATTTTTAAGTGCTATCAGCAGTGTTTCACACCAAGATAAAAAAAGAAAAAGAAATGAATGTGGCAGAGGAATACATCTGCATTACCAGATTCTGCAAATTAAAGGAGGTTAGAGTTCAAATGAATGACAGTTTATTAAAAATGCCCTGGAGCATTCTTAATTCCAGATTGGATTCGGCTCAGTAGAACTCAGGCTAACATAATACTGTTCCAGTTTGTGGGAATGAAGGGGGGGAGGGACAATTGCATGTTTTCTCAGTTCAAGTATAATATATTTCTGCAGAATGATGAAGAGCTGGCAACATTCCAGCAGTTAAGGCTAGTATGGTTAGCACTACTACCTTTAAAGGGTTGGCACTTCATTTTAGCAACAGTATTGGTGATAAACACAAGAGTTTTGGATTTCTCTGACTTTTTCAAGCATCAGAAGGTATACAAAAATTTCATACCTATTTTATTTTAGAACCTAATCTTGTGTTAGCACATGGATCACTTATGAATTTTATGTAGTAAAAGGAAATAAAGAAACCCAACTATTTACTTAGAGATTCTTTTACTTTAATATTAAAATATTAACCATTACATTTTTTAAAAAGTTTAATAAACAATTACATTCATTCATTAAAGCTGGATGCATTTTGATAATAAGTCATTCAGTGTAAGAATCCATCCAGTTGTTTTGAAAGGGTTTTTTTCTTCCATTTCCTAAGGAAATGCCTTTTTTTTCTCTACTCCAAGTTACACACTACATAAATTTCAGTTATCTCCAGCTCTGTGAAGATCAATTGAATAAAAATAATATTTGGGGGTTTTCCCCCAAGATTAAGCAGGAGATTGTAAAATAGGAAAGACTATAATCCTCAAAATTTCTCTTTGTGGCTTTCCTACAAATTTATCTTGCCACTGGACTAGGAGGGCAGAGAAAACACATTCACAGAGATGAGGGGAAACAGATAAAAGGCTGAATTTATACACACCAAATATCCACCTACCAGCTCTTTCAACTCTCAGGCTGGAGACCTCAGCCTTTGACATTAACATATTGCCTGTGACCCACACAGTGAAGGTGAGTGCCAGGACCCGCAGCAGCAGCTGCTGGCCATGCAGGGAACCACTTCATCTCATGGCTAATTCAATTATACACCTACAGGAAGGCCAGCACCAGCCATGTAGACCAACTGCTTTTTAAATTGCCAGTGCTGTCCTGCAATATGGTTTGTAAACATTTTTTTTCTTCCTGTTTGTAATGGAAATTTCTCCATTGTGCAACTGCCTCAACAGCTTCATTACAAAGGTATTTTTCACAAAAGCAAACAGATGTAGCAAAGTGTCATCCTGAGCTTTGCAAGACATGGAAATAAACTCTTCGTCACCCTCCCCTCTACTGTCTTCCCATCCCATTTGTCATCCATAGACAAATTCCTCACCTCTGACTTCCATCACAGTTCTTAAACCCAGGAAACAGGTCTAACAAAACCAGTATATGGAGGCTGATGCTCCTGAACCTTTCCAAACAAAGAAATTAGACACATGTTGTGTCTCACAACTTTGGAAATTGTCAGAGAAGAGAAAAGTAACCATACTCTAGAATGCATAAAAGCTTTAAAATAAACATTGTAAATGAAGGATTTGACAGAATATTAAGCAGAATTTATAAATTCCAGGTTGGTTTTTCAACTCATAAGAGTCTAGACCCATAGGCCCAGTGCCATCAGCCAGCAATGCAGTGGCAGCTGAACACAAAGCAGCAGAAGAATTGAAGCAGCAGCCCCCAAGGAAGCACTGTGCCCATAGGAACACAACAGCACAATTCTAAAATGGGATGCCACGCTGCAGAATTTGAAATCAAAAACCTCACTGAGATAACTTCATCACCAAAAGAAGGATTTCAAGTATTTGAACCCTCCTGCTAAGAGCTACGTTAAGAATAGACGAGGTTTAATTTCACTCAGATAAAGAAGAGACTCAACTTATCTCTTCTGGATGGGAAATATGGGCACTTATTTCCCCTCCAGACCTGCAGGGACCACAGTCAGGGAGAGAAGGTTTCCTTAGTATTTCCTTGCTGGCAATCACATGGTGGTTACCAGTCATGTTAATTTATATAAGCATGGTGCTATAACAGAGACATATGTCCATCTCTACACAGAATTATTCTGGAATTTAGAGGGTTCCCATAGCTTAAAATAAATAGATAACCTAAGTAAAAGGATTACTAATGTTGTGGTCTTTATTAAGTTAATTTAAGATTTTGCAAGAAGGTTCTGGGAACTGTATTCAACTGGTTAACTTTTCTGGTACTGGCAGTTAGAACATTCATCATCTTATTCTAAGCCTCAGTAATTCAATAAAATACAGGACCAAAACAATATCATTCTTGGATTCCTTATCTGTGATTTGGTTTTCCAATTAATATAGCGATTTAATCTAGAATTGAAAAATATAATTAAATAATTTTGGAAAATACTGCTCATAATCACTTGAATAACTATCAGTTTAAAACGCCAAACCAAACCAACAACTAAAAGCAATACTTTTTTTTTATTATTAACTCAAACAAAATTATGATATAAATAACAGTAACCTCAGTGCTCTAGGGTCGTGTTCCTAGACAGGTGAAAATAAAAGCTGTTCTCAAGTACAAACAAAAATGATACTTCTTCTGCAGTCCCAGGAACACTGTCATCTGTTTAAACACTTCATCTTGTGAAACACAACTGGCCTCCAGCTAAAATAGTCTCAATTAGCTTCAGCTAAAATACACTGGAGGACAACCCACTGAAAAAATGTGAATGTGACCTTCAGGAAAACTGACAAGGATGAGCAAGAGAACAGAGTACTCATCTCAGATGCAACTGGAATGTTCTGTCCCAAATAGAAGCTCTTTCATCAACAGCATGATATATATGATGAAGTAAATAACATCACATTCTGATATTTCATTTCTGATATACATTTAAAAATAAAAAATAAAAACCAGCCCTCAGACTTTTGGTCAATAAAGATACAGTAATCAAAGTGCTGCAAGAATCAGTCAACAAATGTTCTTTCTCCAAGGCAAACTTCATGCTGACAAGGCCTAATTCACACTTGGCCCCATTCAACTCAGCCACTCAGACATGCACTGTGATGGAAACAAGGCTGAGCACCTGAGCAGCTGTGCAAGTCCACTTTTTACCAAAAAAAATAGTACCATTTTATTTTTGCATTTAGTTTGAAAATGAGTTATTTCATTGACATATCTTGTTAATTTTCTCCCCTTTTCCACTGAGCTTCATCTGAAGAAGTCTGTGATCTTTTTAAGCAGCTGGTAGCCTTAGCTCTGTTCTTACCCTTGTTTGATACTGTCCAAACCTAATTACAAAGGTAGCATGAAAAGTGTTTTATAGTTGTGCAAGTGAAAGCAACTTTGATATAATGTATTGATAAATTACAGAGCTCAATCTCATGTTTTCTGAAGCATAAAAGTAAGGTAAATTGAGTTGACTAATGAACATATGCTGCTTTCAGTAGGACACTCAATTGTCCTACAGGATATTGTATCTGGAAGAGAACCCTTATGGGCTGAAAACAATTAGGCTGTGTGATTTTGGCGTTGAGTCCTTTCAGATAAACCATAGCAGCAGAGCAGAGCAACTCCTCAGCTGGTGCTAAAGCCCAGCGCTGTCAGAGCAGCCTCCCTGGTTAATGTCAATAGCACTGCGTATAAAAGGTGACTAAAGTGTGTACAAATGTTGAT
The DNA here is from genome assembly GCA_013400775.1 of Chaetops frenatus. NCBI lineage: Eukaryota > Metazoa > Chordata > Aves > Passeriformes > Picathartidae > Chaetops > Chaetops frenatus. Next base: position 39,364 of record VZTR01024936.1, read on the forward strand.
CTTTGGAGAAGGCATGCCTAGAGTCATGCACACATCTACTATTTCATCCACCAGGTCAACTGGGAGAGAGGGCAAATCGGGAGTTTTCTTGCCAAAAGCTGATTCTTAGCACACTTGTTAGGTTACACTGCACAAAGCTACTTCCCCACTGCTTTTAAACCATAATCCCAATATTTTGTTCAAGTTAGAAAGGCTTCCTTAGAATGTATCCAAACACAGCAGAGATTCACATGGCGTGTGTAAAGTCTTTCTGAAAACAGGTAGTTTATATGAGAGGTTTTCCACACCCTGAATTGTGCTTACATATTGTGAAATAGCAAGTAAGACTTACTAAAGTGAAAATGTTACTGTATGAAAATACTTGGATAATTTTACGTGAGGAATCTCAGAAAAAAAAAATTCCTAACAACATTTGACACAACGAAAATTAATAAATAATATTAATAGGTAGCAATATAAAGATTCATGTAACTGACTGGAAGATACAACTGCATCAATAAAAATTTCATGCTATCTTTAAAAGTTCTGTGACTTTAGAAGTTCATGTGAGTAATGAATGCCCAAGGAAGACACATCTGTGCTCTTCTCTTAATACAGATAATACTTCCCTGCTACTTAACCCTATGGCATTTTTGCTATAAAATTGCTTATGTAATCTTTTATTGGCTTGGCATAATTAAAGAAGTCAGTGGCATAGACATGCCTCTGACAGGCCTCTCCTTAAAAACTAAAATTATCTCCTATTGTATATAGTACAATATCAACTATATCAATAACTTCAAGAAAAGTCCACCATGAAAGAGCCAAGTTTTAGCTCTGCCATGCCCAGTTACAGATCACTCTTAATAAGAAAAATTTTAATACTTGGTATAGCAATTGATAGTTACAACCTGACTCAAATTTATTCAGAGCCATGGGGGAAGTACCAGAAAATACATGGAGCAAAACCAGAAACAGCTGACTAATTTAATTGTTTCAGATATAGTAAGAAGCAACACAAGCTTACTAATAGGGTATTAATAAATATAATAATTAAAAATAAAGCAATTAAGAAAGTCACTTCAGGAGGAGATCAGTCAATAGGAACAGAACTGAAGTGCTTATGAGGCTGTCCAGAGTAGGGCAGCCTATGGGACAGTCAGGGAGGCCTGAGGGGGACAACGAAATATCTGACTGGACTCCATTATTAACACATGATAAGCTAGGAATGATCACATGATGGAGCATAAATATCAACACAGAATTTGTCAACAGGAATTCCTCCACAAAGGCAGTTCACAGTCAGCATGTCAATTTTTCAGAGCACTACAGAGAAGTTTTGCTCAAATTGTAGCTCCCTGTCCATGAAGCTATCTGCACACCTACTACACAGGAGTGATCTCAGTGGGTACATCAGTCCCAGATCACAGTGCCTCCCTCAACTGACACGCAAGAGAAAAATTCCCCGTGGCTGGAAGAACCAGGACAGGGGGGCAGGATGCTGAGCCGAATTCAGCAAAAGCCCCAGGAAACAGAACTTGTGTGAAAAGGGAGCCAGATGTGAGGTGGTGGCACGGGCTCAGCTGCCTCTGGGAGCAGCAGTGCCAGCACTTGGCAAAAGCCAAGGGCAGGAACAGAGCCCTTCGATGTCTCCACAGCACTGCAGCCACACGAGCTCAGGAGGAAACTGGACAGGTCCTTGGAGAGAACTGCACAGGCACAGGAGTGCTGCAAAGGTGCAGAGAGACAGCATGTGCAAAATCCTACTCACTCACAACATGCAGAAAAGAAACTGTAAGGATGGTTTGCTGTGATTGCAGAGGTGGGAGAAGAAAATCAGGTGGGGAAGAGAACACTGACAAGTATAGGAAGGTAGCCCAAGAAATACCATCCTTCCAAAACTGAACATTCTTTCTCCATAACCATTTGAAAGAAAAGGAAGTAAAAGACTTCAGAGCAATGGTTTTACACCAGGTTAGCTCCTGAAAAATCCATCTCCATCTCTTTGGGAAACTGAGCAGTTCACATTTTTAGGAAAAACAAAGATGCTGAATTATAGAACATGCATTTTTCCAAGCAACAAAGCCACACTATCTATTACTAAATCCAAACAAATTTCAGTGAGTATACCCCAGTGACGAAAAAGAACTGCCACTTAAACCTTTGCCTCATCTACAAACAAAACAAACATCAGTTTGTGAGAATTTGGAATAGGTATAAAAATGCAAATGCTGCAACTCAGTGTTCTAAAACCTACATTTTTTGTCTCATAACTCATATACCAGTCAAATACATTTCCACTGAGTGATGGATTTTGTTTTGCTAGACTGAAAAAGGGGAGCAGAAGATTATATTTATACCACTCTTCACCTTATTACTGCATTCTGCCATAGGATCTACCAGGTACAAGAAAATAGAAATAGGACAGCAGAAATAGAAATAGAAAGGGGCAGCAGAAAATGCTACTTCACTCTCTGAACATTGAAATATTCTAACAGATCTTCCTTATGAAAGTTTATTAATTTCCCACATCTTATGAAGCAGTTATTGCTCAGCCTGTTGGTGGGTTATATGCTCAAAACCCTGGGTAAGGCAGCTTTCCTCACTCAGTGATTACAAGCATTTTTTGCCATGTGCTGGAGTAAATAGTGAAGAAGAGCAGCCATCACTATTTAGGTTGAGCATTTGTGCTTCCTAAATTACACTTTACATTACATTACAAAGGGAAGCCTTATGAAAGGCAGCCTCATAAGATGCAGGAATTCTGTTTATGAAGAAATGTTCTGTATGGATAAATGAATTATCGGTTAATAATAAGAAATCCAACAGAAATTCTATTCTAAAGCCTTGGCCTGAACCATAATAATTCCTCTATGGAATTTACTAAAGATTTTACTATTGTAACTGTTCTTGTATGGGCATTATTTAGATACTAAACTAATGGGCTTTATAAGTTAGGCTTATATAAAAATGTAAGTTTTATACAGCTATGTATTTTTGTAGGCAAAATACATTAGACTAAGTTTGGTGAGAATAGTAGTACTTCTCACCAGATGAAAAAAGGAAAAGGAGTCACAAAATCTTCAAGTAACATAAGCTGCATAAGCTGCCTTTTATTCCTCATCTACAGGTTTTGTTTTCCTTCTAAGTATCTCAAGTCTCTTCCCACATGAGGCAACATTCAGGAGAGTATAAACAGAAAACATGCAGATCTACAAGCTGATATTATGCACTCTGTTTTGAGGCAAAACATATGGGCATTCAGACCACAAGCTAAGTGGCAGGACTTACAAAACTTACAGATGGGAGGATTAAACTGGCCTTGATGAGAACTTTATTTTGAATCTGCTTGACCTTTCATGTAAAACTCACGTGTCACTGCTCATATTCTGTATAATAGCTCCCATTGGGACATGTATTTTATTATTTTTAAATCCCTCTCTTCCAAAGGCAGGCTTGGTTTTGGAGAACAGAGGTGACTACGTACACATCAAGTTGTGCATTTGAAGGATTTTTTAAGATATGGAGTCTGTATCCATGAGACATACAATCCCACAAGTGAGGATACATTAAAACTATATTAGAGTGTGTTTGCAAACATATATATTTAAACAGTATTTATAAACTAATGCTTCCATTCTTTTCCAACTTTGTACAGGCTTTTACCCCACAGAAAAACTTTATTACAGAAGTCTCTGCTATACAAAGCAGTCTTTAAAGAAATCAAATTTATATTTCACTTGTGCAAGCAGAACTTAGAATACAAACCCAAAAAAATTCTTAGATTTATCACATATTAAATAAGCAGCTATGCACTATGAACTAATGTGTCAGGTTAAGGTGGCAGAAAATCTTTCTATCCATCTCAAGATGCCTGATACTGCACATATTCTGCTTCAGATGGACTGCTCAGCCCCTCAAATTAGCTCCAGTACCCACTACAGTAAATGAAATCTACATTGTATTGAGGTGTTTTAAGAAATACTGTCTCCAAAATGTTCAGCAAAGAGGAGGTTATTCTTTCATCTGCAGCCCAACAAAAGCAGTAACTGAAATAATATAACTGTGTGCTCACAACATACAGTATCAGTCAGAAAACTGCCTACAATGGCTGAAATTAGGCACACAGGACTGTTAGCAGCATATAGCCACGTAGTTATTTATTTTATTCTTTTAATTTCCAATCAGATACAAATATTTTTTAAATGTTTGGGAATGAAGATAGTCTAAATATAATATGTTTCTAGTGGAAATAAAATTTGCTCCATTTAGGCCTCAGACACTGCTGATGGCAGAACAAGATTGGAATGTGCAGATAATTATCTTTAAGGCTAGTCAACAGCTAGAAGGCCTTCATAATATCAACTTGAAGATCAAGCCAAGACATTCCAGTCTGAATCAAGGTTTATTTATTAAAGGATTTAGCGCTGTTAGATCCAATATTGCCTGGAAGACCACCAATTTCCATTTCCAAATATCTAATTTCTCCAGTTTCTTGGTGCATACATAAGAGCTTCAAAATCACTTCAGTGAGCACACACATATACACATAAATGATATCTAAATTCCTTCCCCTCTCTAAAATAAATTCCACAGGAAACACCTACAAAGCAAAATCTCCACACAGAGAGAGCTATAAGAGCTTTCAATAATTCTCACTCATTTAGGCAGTAGTTTAGACAATTGCAGGGTTTTTAGTGAAAGATTTTGGGTTTTTCTTGATCTTGATTGGTATAAAGGATACTGAGAAAAATAATGTTGCATACATATAAGATGTGCATTGAATATTTTCTTATCTAGGAAGAGAGCTTAAAACTTAAGTGTTTACTTCTTTTTCCTTTTAAGAAACACTGTTTACAATGAGTAAATAAAATTATTTTTCAAATGTAAAAATCAACAATTCTCTTGTTCTAAGTTGACTTTTTCAGTCTGGGGTCTTTTTTTTGTGCTGGTGCCACTTATCTAAAATCTACTGCTCATGACAAGATCAAAAGTAGTGGTTTATAATACAACATCTGTTCTGTAAATTCATAGCATAATTTTACAGAGGGTTTCTATAAATGAACAAAAAAGATATATAGCCTTTCTACATATAATGGATTTGGTCAACAATAAGCCTAAGTAACCACAGTGTGATCCTGGTTATCCAAACTTCCATGATGTACATGTCTTCCTGTCCAACAGCGACTCCTCATAACACAAACCCTGAGTCAGCCGGATAAATGGGGTGTGATACAGCTTGTTTGAATAAGTGCTATCCTACTGTATTGCATTCTGAATATAGTTTAATCTGTCGTGGTACTTGATGTAATGTTAGACAACATTCCAACTCAAGAGCAGGGAAAATTAGCCATCACAGTTAGCCTCACTGCTATAAATGCACACTAATATGAGATAATATAACTACTATTAACTTACTATATTATTCTAATACTAAAAATCAGCTAGTATTTTATATTCAAAAAGCAAAAATACTGGCAAAGAATGCTCAAAGAAGTTTGCTTTGGTTTGTTTTTGGTTTGGTTTTTTTTTTTTAAATGAGAGGAGCATCTACTTTTCCAAGATTTTTTGTATGTCTCTCCTCAACTTTAATTAAACAGAGTTAGTAATTAAGCTGCCAAAGGGAGGCCCAAGAGATAAAAGATTTCCCAAACCAAATAACATAAGTTTCCTGAACATAGGAAAGAAGATTCAAGTTCCTTTTTCAAAGGACAGCAACCTTCCTCCCTGCCCCCTGCCTTCTCCAAATAGCATTTGAAAGGGAAAAAATAATAAATGCCAATTACATGCCCTGTCAGGATATATTCTGCTCCCATGTCCTGCCTGTTGCTTAAGCAGGACAGAAGTAGTAGAGTTAATAAGGATAGAAATCCACTATTATTTTTACTCAGCATTGTAATTATAAATTAAAACCATTTTCCTATTCCCAGCACAGGCTTATGGTTAAAAACCCACATGGTCCCATATACACTGTAATATCTAAAATGAAAGTCTTGAAAAAACAAAGAACTGAACCAAAGCTAAGAGCATTGCTGTCTTTACCAGAGAAGTCAACTCAGAAATAAACACAACTGTTCATGAGAAAGATATTAGAAGCAATAAATTTTCTAGTGATGAGTGTTTTTAGGTGTATAATTTATGTGTGCACTCACTGGTGGCACGACCAGAAACACAGATACCATGGAATGAAAAGGAGAAAAAATAGGGGAAAGTAGAAGATATGGATATATGCTCTACTAGGCTGCTAAAAAAATAGCCAACTTATATGAAAGACTAGATTGTGACATATTTTCACAAAAGCAAAAACAAAAACGAGCGTTGTTGACTCAAGAATTAACGTTGGCAGGAAGCTGCCATTAGGTCTTCTATAGTTTACACTATATTTTTTCCTTCCAGACGCTGCCAGTGGGAGGTTTTAAAGCATAATGATATACTGAGAAACTTATGACAAGCATGTCCAAACAAAGTAAAACATATTTTTCACAAAACAGTAAACTCTGATAGCTTTAAATCCATGGAGCCAGAGGTAGCCTGAAGACTAATTACAGCAGAATTGCTAACTTGTAAAACCTGTTTAAGGTATTTAGGTATTCTTGACTTTTTTCCAGAAAATATTGTTGTAGCAGGAAGTTCCTTCTAAAAAAACAAAGTTGAAATAGGAAAGACATTTTTCATACCAAAAGAAAAAAATAAGCTGAATAGTAATATGTTTAACAGCTTGATAACAGCAAAAATTGACAAATACGTTAACTAGCATCAACATACCACATGACTAAGTACTATTAACAGAAAAAACGAAGAATAGAAAAAACTGTTTTCACATATTAAAATAAATTTATCTGAGCCTGTATAGAATAAAAAGATTGCTGAAGAAAAACCAAAAGTATGTTAAAATTACATGGGTGAAGACAAAATTTTTCTTTCTTTTATTTCTATTAAAACACAAGTTTGACCCAAGGAAAATTTCTCATAGACAATAGAGTCAAATCAGTATCAGAATTCTCCTGACACTTTCAGACAGAGAAGATGAAGTATGCAACATTTCTCTGGATATGGAATTCAGTCCAAAATCTATGGCATAAACTATTAGCCACAACCTGACCACTGGTGTGTGAGGAGGAGTGCTGAATATGTGCATTATGATGATTTTCCCCCCTATTTCCTAATATAAGGAATTAATAATTCTTTAATTCTAATAATCCCTAAGAGGGAATTAAAGAGATCATAGGAACCATGATGTGGCTTTTTTTTTTTAAGGAGGTGTAATTCAATTCTCAGCAGTGTCTAGTGAGGACAAAGATAATCTCCTAGCATATTTACACGGCTTTTGTAGTCACAAGCAGAAATTTAGTTGTGCGTTCATCTTCTTCAATGATCGCAACTAAGGAAATAATGAACAGGTTTAACAATACCCACACACAACACATCTATTCTGCCTAATATCTGGTGCATAACTTCTCTCAGAAGGGGAAAACTACAAGCCAGGGCCTTGAGATGGCTGGTTAAGGGATCAGAGCCACAAGTGGCTCCATATTTGTGCCCGTTCCATCAATGTCTTTATTTATGAAAAAGGTGAGGGGATCGAGGGCACCCTCAGCACATTTCTAGATGGTTCCAAGGTGGGTGGGAATGTTGATCTGCTGGAGGGCAGGAGATCTCTGTAGAGGGATCTAGACAGGCTGGATCAATGGGCCAAGACCAGTGGAACGAGGTTCAACAAGGTAAAGTGATGGGTCCTGCATTTGGGTCACAACAGCCCAACACAGTGCTCCAGGCTTGGGGACAGAGTGGCTGGAAAGCTGCTCAGTGGAAAAGGACCTGGGGGTGTTGGTCAACAGCAGCTGAACCCAAGTCCAGGTGAGCCCAGGTGGCCAAGAAGGCCAGTGGCATCCTGGCTGTATCAGCAATAGTGTGGCCAGCAGGACCACAGTGATTGTCCCCCTGTACTGGGCACTGTTGAGGCCACAGCTCAAATCCTGGGCTCAGTTTTGGGCCTCTCACTACACAAAAGACATTGAGGTGCTGGAGTGTGTCCAGAGAAGGACAGTGGAGCTGGGGAAGGGGCTGGAGCACAAGTCTGATGAGAAGCAGCTGAGGGAGTTGGGGGGGTTTAGCCTGGAGAAAAGGAGGCTCAAGGGGAACCTTATCAGTCTACAACACCTGAAAGGAGATTTTAGCCCCAGGTGAGGGTTGGTCTCTCTTTCCAGTTAACAAATGATACAATAAGAGGAAACCAGGGAGGTTTAGATTGGATAGTAGGAAAAATTTCTTCACCAAAAGCACTGTCAAGCACTGGAATGGGCTGCCCAGTGCAGTGGTGGAGTCACCCTCCCTGAAGGTGTTTAAAACCATGTAGCTGTTGCACTAAGGGACATGGGTTAGTGATGGCAGCGCTGGGTAAACAGTGATCTTAGAGGCCTTTTCCAACCTAAATGATACTATGATTCTCTGTTATGTGATAGAAAAATAATCTTGATATGACAGCTGTAAAAGAATACCAGGATCAGGTATTATTTTAGCTAATTAACTATATTTCTCAGCAACTCCTCTCACACATAGTCCTAAATGTACTNACAACACCTGAAAGGAGATTTTAGCCCCAGGTGAGGGTTGGTCTCTCTTTCCAGTTAACAAATGATACAATAAGAGGAAACCAGGGAGGTTTAGATTGGATAGTAGGAAAAATTTCTTCACCAAAAGCACTGTCAAGCACTGGAATGGGCTGCCCAGTGCAGTGGTGGAGTCACCCTCCCTGAAGGTGTTTAAAACCATGTAGCTGTTGCACTAAGGGACATGGGTTAGTGATGGCAGCGCTGGGTAAACAGTGATCTTAGAGGCCTTTTCCAACCTAAATGATACTATGATTCTCTGTTATGTGATAGAAAAATAATCTTGATATGACAGCTGTAAAAGAATACCAGGATCAGGTATTATTTTAGCTAATTAACTATATTTCTCAGCAACTCCTCTCACACATAGTCCTAAATGTACTGATGGCATAACACTTACATTCCACGTGTATAATTCAGAGTTTAGTCCGTAAATTCTCTGAAGTCATTCTTCTGCTATTACTGAAGTACTTCTTTAAATACATATTGACTAATCTATGGTTTCATACATCAAGTAGACTATTTTTCATATACAGACTTAAATCTGGCTTTAAAAACTGTACGATGAATTGTAAAAACAGTTTAAAGTTATGATTGGCTGATAAAGTGAAACTCTACTCCATTTCACTTGGATTAGTGTGCAGCTGCAAGATATAAATTTTGTGAGAAACAGTACATTTTTTAATGCTCTTTGAATTATCATGTTTTTGCAAAATGAAAGACAACTGGTTTCATATGCAGGTAAGAAATATTGGCATAAGGAATGTTATTTGATTTTAACTGAGTCATATTGCCAGAATGCATGAAACAGCTGCATGAGCTGAGTATCTGCCTGAGGCTACAACTATATTTCCCCCATCTTTTACCACCTGTCCGTGCTAAAGTAACTGGATGCTGGTAGATATCAAACCCCACTGGGATCATTAACTATCATAATTATGAAATGGATTCTCCACTATCCAATTGCCTTTTTGTGTCTAAGTATTTTTTTTACTAGATGAGACAGCATTATCCCTTTTATTTGCAAACTTTAAAAAGAATGTTGGTAATAAACTCACAAACAAAATTACTAAAAGAGTGAGGCTTACCTCTATGAATCTTACGCTCTTTGGCACTGTAAATTTATTAAATAATTGTGCCAAGACCACCTAAAGGCTCTTTTATGTCACTCTTTAGCCAAGGGTAGCACTGATCCAATAGTACAGTTAACACTGGGATGTTTTCATACTAGGTAGATAAAGGAAATTTTGCCCTAGGAGTAGAAATAAGTGATAAAATCTCAGAGCTGTTGAAAACAAAAGTGCTTTTGAGAACTCTTGGAGAACAATTGTGATACCAAAACACCAGGGAATGAAAAATATCATTTTGATCTTTAAAAAAAAAAAAGACTGTAGAATTATAGATAGGTATAGGTAAGTCAGATTTGATTCTGAGACTTACTGGAACAAGTCATCTGCTTCAGACTGTTTTCAGACACCTAGAAGAATGAATATGGGGTTCCCAAGCAGCCATATCAAATTAATTTTTTTATATGAAAGAGAAATTGACTATATTGAAGAACAGGAGTAGCTGTCATATCTGCTAACAAATTTCAAGATATTCACAATAACCAAACTAAAGAAAAATATAAGCCAAATAAAAGCCACCTAACATGGATGCCAAACTTGTTTGGAAGCTGTGGTGAGTCCCCAACAGTTCACTGTTAATAGAGAAGGATGTTTAAAAAAATGGAACTTTGCAGGACAACAGGATACTCAATTCCTCAATAACCCCAAATACTAAGACTACAAATTTGCAGAAGGCATCAGTAAGAAAAAAAAAAAAAAAAAAAAAAAAAAAAAAAAAAAAAAAAAAAAAAAAAAAGGGGAGGGGGGGGGATGAGGATCTTGAAGATAGAAGTAAACTGGGGAAAAAATATGCTATTTAATAGGGAGAAAAGCAAGGTCATTCACTTATTCACTTCAGCAGAATTGATCAACTCCAAAAATCCAGGAAGAGGAAAAACTGATCAAGAAGTTGTCTTTTTCTACTACAGAAACGATCAAGAGACACTAAGGTGACAAGTCAACAGTGTCATGTTGTTGCAAAAAACACACTATGGAGTGTATATTTAGTAGTAATCTTTCTGTTTTCTTTGGTACTGACAAGATCTCATCAGGAGAACTGGATCCAATTTTACCCACTCAAAGATGTGAACAAACTGGAAAGACTACAAAGAAAAGCAAAAAGGATAATAAGAAAACTAGAAAACAAAACCTCTATGGTAAGACTGAAAGAATTAGGGTCTATCAACTTCAAAAAGAGGAAACTAAGGAACACGATATGCATTTGCACTTACAGGACATCAAAAAGGATGAGGGAAGTCAATTTATTATGTCCAATGTGGATAAGACAAGAAATAACTGCCTGAAATGACAGAAAAAGAGACTAAGGTAAGATAATAGAGAACTTTTTTTCATACCTGTGGACTATGAATAACAAACAACGTTATTATACGTGTCACTAAAACCAAGACAACCATCTCAGAAACAACAGTGGTATAATTGATACTCACTTAGTACTATGACTGCACTGAAAGATACTGTCTCATCCCTTCTGGACCTGTTTTCTATGAAATTTCAATCTAAAATGTATATAAAGCCTGTTTATCTTATTTCCTAGTATAAAATGCACAAAAGAATCACTAGATAAAACATTCCAGACCTGCCAAAAATAATTTTCGAAAAATCTACTCTCCCAGTTAAGAAAGGCAAAAAAAGCCATCTGCAATGAGGAAAGGCAGAGTTTCACACAGGACTTTTCACCTTGGAAAACGCACTACTGAAAAAGAAGCAAGAGAGACTATAAATGCCATGGAAAAGGTGAACTGGGAACTATTGTTCACTATTTCTCACAGCTGAAGAATTATGGGCGCCTAAGGACATTACTAGGTTTAAAAACCACATGAAAAGCAAAACTTAATATGACATTTTACGTTGTACAGCTCAAGGATCTGGGGTTATTCTCAGCCCCAAAAAGAGTGCCCAAAAGTTTTAAATGCTTTATTGATTATGAGTCCTTTGGCTTCTAAACATGGCATATATATGCTATTTCCACTCAAAAAGGTCCCTAAAGCCACCCACTGGTAAACGTGAGACAGGATACTGAGGAAAAAACACTGCCTAATCTTATTTTTTCATGACCAATTCTTGGATTATTTTACTTTAATATTTTTCTGCTGACCAGGACAAAAAAAAATTAAGTAGATATATTTCTTATCTGATACAGTTCTTACACTGATGATTCCTTCTTTGGAAACACTGCTGCAACCAACATGTTCTCAGCTCATCAGGAAGGCATATTTATCATACTAAAACCCACAATGGGTAGCTGTGATGCAAAATTACAGAATGAGTTTTCAAGCTGTGGGGACCAATCACAAAAACTGCAGATGTTAATTAAAGTTACTGCTATGCATGGCTTGAAGTCTAAGAGTCATTCTGGGGAAATACCTAAAAACCACTCAGGTTACACTAATTCAGCCTCCGAGCCTCAGTAATGTAATGTATGGCCTTATACGGCATTAGGTTTTAAAAATTTATAAAGAAAAGAAAACACAAACAAACCCAAAACCACCCTGGGTAAAAAGTGCTTAGAGAAATGCAAAAATATTCATATCTTGAATAAAATTTTCAGTCAATTTTTTTGCATGGAGTGAAGAAAACACTTTTGGCCAGACCATTAGAGATATTAATCAGCTAAGTTTCCAAAATAGAAAAATAAAAGTCAAATCCCTTTATGTTTCTACCTAAAATCAAGGAAGTCTATCAAAGAGTTAATGATAGTAACTAGAATAAAAGTACAAAAAGCACTTTAGTTTCATGAAAATAAAATAAATATTTAGGAAAGGACAGAATATATCACACATTTAAAAGGACTCACAAGTATGGAGAGTAAAGTTGTTAATACTGAACACCAAAAGGCACGACAGGAGCTGGACGTTTGTGACCTCCCCACTAACCCAAAGAAGAATGACATGTCTCCTACCCTTCAGGAAAACTTTACTTCTCAGTGGCCAACTTCATCTATAAATCAAGTTGTTTATAGAAATGTGTATTAGTTGCTTAAATACAGCTGTGAGTGGACAGATAAGACCCGACAGATACTCTTGGTCCTCTGGTATTCAGTAATGTGGATAGAAGTGCCCTACTGTAAATCACAGTATGTTACACTAATGCAATGCACATTTTTCCTTGACAACACTGGAATTTAAAATGTATATATGCCATATAATTACATACATTATTACTTACTGAAGTGTAATGAACATATGAAAATCTCAGGAAACCATTTTTCTCCAAAAGACTCTATACCACAGTTCAGATGACTCACGAAACAGAGTCATTTGAGCTGCCATTTTGGATTCTTTCCTTGGAAAGTAAGACACCAGCTGGATTGATTATGGGCCGTGATGTCTAGAGTTTACTCTGGGATTTTACACGCAATTGCTGACTTACATCATGAATGTTTTTTCATATTCAGGATAATGTTGGGGTGGAGGAGAAGAACAGAGAAAATTCAACCAATTCTTCTCCAGGTACAAAAGTTTAAGGCTTTTGTTCAGATTTAAAAGTTTTAAAAAAAAAAAGTAAAAGCTCTATGAAAACTAAATTTATTTCACAGACTCCTAAAAAGATTCAAGCATAATATTTTTAGCTTTTACCTGCAGTCACAGATATTCTGAAACATTTTCATACATATGTCCATAGTGTTTTAAAAAGTACAGGGCTAACTCATAGTATGCTCAAGGTTATAAAACAAGGGTCTTAAATTTATATTAATCTTCTACTACCTTAGTCTGAAATAATAGAGCAACAGACTCTATGCACCCATGGAGCATAACTCTAAAAGTTCTGAGATAGGGCAGTGCCATGTGCCTCCATTTCACTTTTGCAGACTAAGAACACCTTCCCTTTTCACATTTATAGCTTTTGCCTGATAATTTCCCTGCCTTTAACCAGCATCAATTATAGGGCCCTTCAGAAAGGGATCATCTTTTCAGTCTTGGGTTCATCCCAGGAGCTATAGTTTTCCTGAATTTCATTAAAACATCAATTTTACCTTTCCTACAGGCTATGAAAAAATTCTCAACAATTCTCTTGGTGCAGATTTCCCCAAAATGCTGTCTAACAGTAACATTCCTTCTAGATCAGTTTTACTGCTTCTTCTGTTGTTACCAGATAATTTTTAATGTAAACCTATTTCCTAGACATTTCTGTTTTGTATAATTAACCAATGAAATCAGTGTGTTGTTCTTTCGTTTTAATGGGAAAATTGCAATGGATTCAAACATAGCTCAGTTGAGCTTCAGATCCAAATGTATGCTCACTGAGAGCAGAAGATGCTTAATTCTTTAGTTATAAGAGTTTCCTTGTCTGAGTCGACTGTCTTTAAAAGATTTATACATGCTTATCTTTTTTTAACCTAAGGCACATTTTGGCTGTATGTGAAATGGGTCTCCTGACTGTGACTCCAGAGCCACATATATAGTGGATAGGTCAAATAAAGTTCTCATGACCGGGTTTCATTATACAACTGATAACAGTGCTTTGCAGTAGGAATACAGCTGGGTAATCTGAATCCCTGGCTGGCAAGGAAAAAAAACAGTTAAAATGATGAGATTGATTTATATGCCAGCTCCATGGATAAAGCAGATTCACTCACAGAACCCCTAGAGATAGAGTCATTTCCTATTTGGTATACAAAATCAAGAGCCCATCTTCTACGTCCTCTTTTGATACTCCAACATGTAAGTCTTGTGGCTCTCATTCATGCCATTTTTTGGTACAAAGGTTTTCAGATTAAGGAATCCAGTCAGGTCTGGTATACAGTCCCACCCACCCTACAGACAAACCTCTATCTCCTTTCTAACATACTACTGTAGCTTTTACTAATAAGTACAATGGAAAAAAGTATAGCTTACACACAGTGTTCATCAACCCCAGCTCAACTGATGAGATCATGATATATGAAGTGGGAATTCTAATGCCATTTCTGTTCCTTCTATTCAGCTGCTGACTTCCTTAGCTAAGTGCACTGCACAGAATTCAGCCCACTATCAAAAGCTGCAGGCTGGTATTGGTGCCCTAACTATTGTTTCCAAAAGAAACAGACATTTTCACTGTTCACAGTAATTCTTTCTGTAAGTTAAAAAATAAATCATTTTAGAATTCTCTATATTGGTAGCTTGATATTTCGTACAACTCCCATGTATTTCTAGTATTCAATCTTTGCAGAAATTTTTATGCCACTTCCCCCAAGGCTACAGTATTACGTGTCTGACTCTTCTTTCCTGTGCAGTTCTCAGGGAGTCCCCTCACTGATGAAATGTCTATCAACAGGACCAAACTGTCCAAACATCCAAAGTCTCAGTGCAAGAGTGCAGAAGCCTTTCACATGTTTATGAATCTACAGAAAGGCCACATGCAGACAGAACCTTCTCTCTGCTGCCTGTCCCTGGAGAAAAGGATGCTGTGAAGAACATAAAGTAAGGGTGGAATGTAATTTTTTTACACACATTCCTTAGTATCAACAGGACATCTTCTAGAAGAAAAACCTGTAACATCTTCATGGAAAGAAATAACTACACATTCCACAAGTAACAAGCTTTACCCAGCCATATTCCTGCTGCTTACAAATGGCACACATCTCTTGGTGAAAAACTAACCTAGAAAATAAAAGAGAGAGAGACATCAAAGGGAATGCAATTCCAGTTTTTTATTCTTCATATAGCAGAAACCTACTGGGACATTCTGCACACACCTCCAAAATAAAATAAAAAAAACCAAAACTGATGGGGGGGAGCCCACATAAAGCTACATAGTTTTCAACTACAGACATGTGTAGCATGAAAGAGTCTCTCCCTCTAACCTGTTTCAGTTACTGACTTACCACAGGAAGGGAACACAAAAATAGCTGCACTCTGATGCACTCAGGACACAATCCTTGCTTTCCAAGTAGCACAAGGCTGGTTATGTACCATGCAGAGTAACAAAACCTCTTTCTCCCTCCCTGCGATTCCTGACACACTTTTCAAGCAGCTTTGTTTTCTAGTTCCTCTCCTATTATCCACAGGTTCCTATTGCCATAGTTTACTGTGGTAAAGCTGCTTTTCTAGTTTCTGTTTCATGAACTGAAGTTAAATTGTTGCCCAAGAAACAGTAGAGTTCCAAGATTAATTACAAACCTACTGCAACTTCACATTCCTTCAACAGAGTAAGCTCAATTTTGGGAAACTTCAATAGAGTAACTAATTTCAATCTTCTTTGAAGATGAAAATAATTTTGCTGTCTGAAAGTAAGCAAAGAACGCAATACAAAATTTGTAAATTTTAGATAAACATTTGGTAGTTCAGCTGAGGATACTAAGTTGTTCCAGTCTAGAAAGCCAACACAAAAAAAAAAATATAGTGAAAGTGCAAATACAGTTGCTATACTGTCAGGACTGAAACTACTTTTTCCAGATAACATCTTCACAATACACACAATAAAATGCTGGAAAACTAAGTTTTCAAAATAAACCTTAAGCTCGGCTGTTTTGAGCTGTAATATTTGGCTAAGGTTACATGTGAACTTTTCAAAACTGTAATTCAAAAATTGGCCGAACTCTGCAAACTTCACAAACACTACCCACCCCCTTTATTTTCATTTTTCTTTAAATGACAACCTGAGTGTAACCAGGAAAATTTCTAGGCCAGAGGAAAGCTTAAAGCATGATCAGTTTTGTAACCTTATAAATGGGGCCACAAACATAACCCCTCAATGATGTGAAGAATAGTATGCTTTTGATTTGACCATACAATGTAAGAAAAAATAATGGGATAGGAATTCGATAGTTTTAACTTCCCAAATCCCATATGGTATGTTTATCATTTACCATATGTGTAGTGTCTGATGTGCATATAAAGACCATAGATTTGAGACACTTCTCAGATCAGCAGCTTGAACATATCGTATCCCACAGTTTCATGAGATCCAAATGAGATGCAGAACATGCACCATTTACTGTACAGGTGTGTCTGTCTTCATGGAAAATGTTATTTATATAAACAGATTTAAGAGATACTAGTTAATAAGTGATAGAAAGAAACAAAACTATATCCTTTACTGAAACTGTTCAGTGTTCTGGATGTCTTAATTACGTCAGTTCGTAATCTGAAACACGCACAAGGAAGGCTAAGTATCTAACATTATCACTTCCACTAAAAAAATATTCCCAAAATGGACATGAAGACACCTTATTATTTTTGTTCAAATTCTCCTGTCATGCAAAAGTGAGTGACAAAACCTTCTGAGTTTACCTTCTCATCTCCTTATGCATGGACAGTAAAAAGGCTTTTACTGGGTATATAGATTCCTATCCATTAAGAATCGGAAATAGAAAAGCAGCTCTGGAAAAAAATTTAAAGAAACAAAGAAAGGGCAAAAATTAAAATCAGAGTTGTGTGAAACTTGTCCATTATGGCATGTATGGTTCATCCAAACCTTTTCTTTGGCTTTGTTTGACATCCTAAATGTTTCTCTGACTTCTGGGCTTGAAGAAAGCCAAAACTCCAAGTGAAACATTGCCAAATCCAACATATTTTTGCAGGTTTAAGGTCAAAACCATGCAAACCCACAGAGTTCTTCCTACCATCATAAATCAGCCTGAGTTTGCCAAAATGCTCTTTTCTGTTCTGCATAACCTTTTTCACTAAACTTTTCCCAGTAACATTTCAGATTTTAGCCATCAGTACTGCACTTAGTAACATGATTATACAGCTTCATATCACAATGGCTTTGATTCTACGGCAGTTGTCTTTTTTGTTTTAACTTTCTCTTATGGGATTTGTTTTTAAATACTATCCAGTGTCCTGAGTTTGCAGGGAAGCACAACCAAAGAAGCAACCCTTGGTCTTCAAGTGGATGATGCTTTATTTCTTTGAACTATTCATTCTTTTCCAGCATTTTAAAAACATGACAATGCAGTCTCAATGCAGATTCCTATGGAACTTCTGAAAAATACAATTACTTGTGAACTTTCGAGGAGAAATTACTTAATTTTTCAGAAAAGCACTTTCCTTATTTACCAACATATTATGTTGGTAAATTAGTTGGCCAATTTCCCACTAATTCTTCTTTTTAAAACACAATTTCTCTTGATTTTTCCAATATAGATACCACATGTGGAGGTACTTTTCAAAAACTTACATGGAACTCTTTTTAGAAAGAGATGTCACATTATTCACCCTCCAGTTCTTAGGCAAGTTAGCAATTCACATATTTCACCTTTAATTTTTAACAAAGTTAGCATGAAAACTGCTTGGTACTGAGAGGAACTTGGCCTGATTACAAGCTTGCCATACGTTTAAACAAGAGTTTGAACTTGGTGATACCTTTCAACCTGAGTTATCCTCTGATCCTACGATGACAGCATTGTTAATTTTAGTAACTGTTTTGCAATGTCTTCTGCTGTCACCTCACTCTGAGATACATCTTCCAATACTTTGCCTGTAAAAAGGAGTTCTAGAAGCAGAACCTACCCAAGTTCTTTTTCTGTGAAGACCAGAAAAATAAATATCTTTCTTTTTTTTTACCTCACAACCCCATTTTCTTTATATGACTTGATTATCTTTGTCTCTAGAGATTCTCTGGCTGACTTCTGCCTTTGGACACATTTGAAAATCACCAGTTTGAGTGCATTTCATTACTTATTCCTTATTGTGCTTCATGCATTTCATGGTCTGCCTATTTGTGCTTTTTTTACTTGGCAGGTTTTATGATTTATTTTTTTTANTCCTTTATCCTGCTGTTTAATTGTGCTGGTTTCCGTTTGGTCTTATTAAAGCAGTTTATGATAGGTGGTATCCATTTCCTCTGAGCTAATATAATTTTCTTTAAATGGCCTTCATGATGCCTGTAAAGATTTTATTCCTTTGACTGTCTTTTTTAAACACTTTTTGACGTGTAACAGCAATATGGATGCTGAATGTGACTGACTAAATGTCTCAGAAAATGCATGTGCTCGTAAGCAGACTTCCATTGGTTCATATTTCAAATATTATTCCCATGAAGTAGAGATACTTTCCAGAAACACACACACACTTCTACACTAAAAGAAGTAGTCCACATTATTTGTTAAATTCATTCTGGATTCATACTATAGCTGACATATTCATATTATAGACTAGGTTTGGTTCAATTACATTAAAAAAGGTAGTGGAAAAGTTCTTTTTTTTTTTTCCCTTGGGAATACATATTCAGTGTTAAATATCTCAAATTTTCATGCAAATGCTGAGCCATTTTTCAGCATCCTAACATTTCGAAAAACATTTATTAGCCCACTGAGTTTATTACTGATTACACTTTCCTTTAAAGCACAAATGCTATAAGTTACATTCTGCCCGATTTACTGGCCTTCAATCACTACTTGAAACATCTGGCCATCTGTTTTATACTCAAGAACAAGTTTGGGGAACAATAAATTTGAGGGGTGAAAAAAATTAAGAAAACAGATGACAAAACACAAACCCTATCAGAGACACCAGGACCTTCAGAACCTTGCCAGATGACACAGGTTTACACTTGCTTTATCTGTATCTGTGTTAGAGAACAAATGAACAAATGGTCACTGCACATGTAGTAAAACCTGTGAAGAATTTCATACAAGTGCACCAAAAAGCTTTCTAGACTACCCATTAAAACTTCTTATTCCTTTCTCAAACTTTCATGTAGCAATACTAATCTGATACCTCTTCATTGTAAAAGACAAGGAGAATAAATATACCACATGGTAATACTTAAGTTAGTTAAAATGTTTTAACTGAATGATTACTACTCAACTAATTTAAATTAAAACACTGGTTTTATGTAAAACGTTCCCCTTTCAGTCTTGAGGGTTTTGCTTTGTATTTGAATTTCTAACTGAGATAAAACTCAACAGTGCAGGATATTTCTGGTAGGCTCTGCTTGGTTAAGATACTAAGGGTGGAGACAGAGCAAAAGATGCACAGAAGCTCCAAGAAAGTCTTTACTTTTCAGCACTTCTCCTTTACAGACTGAAGGATTCCTACTCTTATTTTTATTTGGATTTTTTTAGGTTTATATGCGAAGTAACTAAGTCAAACCAACAGTAAGGTGAACGACACAGTGCACATAATACAAGTGTGAATTTACCACCTCCATCTCCGCCCCCGGGCAGAGCTCAGCCCTTGTTTGGCAGTACCTGATCTCTTGCATGCACCTGTGGGTACATGGCAACCTCTGGCCCCACCTCCAGGAGCTCCTGCATGGGTTCCCCCATGGCCAAATTTGGGGGTTCTTAATTTGATGCAAATTTTTTTTTTTTCACCTTAAACTGAAATTTGGCCCTGGATTTTTCTACTGAAGTCTCTCACATGAAAGGTTCTCAGAGCAAAGATGGGGTTACAATAAATAATAATAATTTCTGAGGTAGGACAAGATTAGATATGAAGGTTCTTTGCCTCCCTTCTCTTTCCAGTCTGTAATTAACAGTGTATAAGGCTATTACAGAACACTGATAATGGGAGACAAGTATAAATCTGGCTTACTAACAACCAACCAAAATAGTTCTACTTAGACTTACTCAAGCAGAACTTTTGCTGCTGACCAGATGTATTAGTAACAGCCTTCAAAATGATCTATGGAGAGTGACAAAGAGCAGCAGCAGCTCTCACTGGTTACTAACCAGGTAAATACAAGACCAAATTATGGAACTAGGTAGAAATCTGATCTTGATGCAGACCACAAGAAGGTTTTTGAAAACCTTTTTATATTTTTTTCCAGCCTATCAAGCTTTCAGCAAAAATGTTATAGCCTGTGGATAAGCCACAAATAGAAGAAAGTATATGGAGGGAGTTTGCACAGAATTTAGGTAACTGGTCGTATTTTTACTTTCTTGCTTCTTTATATATAGGAAAACAGCTTTCACTTGCAATAACTGAAAATAAAAAATCTCTAGGTAACATTTTTAAGCAATGCCTAAATTGGAAAATCTATGCTAATACTAATTTCCATTACACTTCTTTTATATTACAGGGTTAAACATCCTATAGTCATCTTATATTGAAGGCAGCTACACAAATAGGGTCAGACATTTTATTACGATTTCACTCTGTAGAATTTCAATCTAAATCATTGCTTTTGTCATTGATTATAATTTATGTAATATAGAGTGTTTAAATACATAATTTAGTAACATATTAGATGAGCTATAACTCAATATAAAAGCTAAAAATGAACTATATGTGTAATGCTATATTGGACAGTCATGTGCTGAAATACTAACATCTAATATAATGAGGTTATTGATGTAGAGTTGACATATAACTTGATTTGCAGATGCCCTACTGACTAACCTTTTGCAACTATATCTCAGTGTAAACCTGTGGTAATTATTGCTGGGTAGGGAAAGTTGGTTTAACTGAACTATTTCTTTTGATACATGTGAATGCAATTGCCCCCTGGAGACTACAGGACTCCTGCATGTGTGAGTTATTACATATTGAGGGGGAGAAAAAAAGTTGTATCACATTAAATTGTTTCCTATTGTTGCAGTTTTGCTTTTTCCAACAACAACATTCCCTTCCAGTGCCTTGCCATATATGCCCTTCTCAATTAACAAAACATATTAACATACATAGTAGAAATAACTGATTTAATTTAAACATACAGGACTTGTCAATAGTTGCAGTTCACAGACTTCTGAATAACTGCAAATCAGGAAGTCCAGGTTTTATTCCTGGGTAATTAAAGCCAGGGAATTAACATTACATAGACAATACTGAAAAACATTAAGTTTCTTACTTAATTGTAGCAACTGAAAAAGATGAGAAAGTCAGTATTCACACTGATTTGGGATGTCTTTGTAATAATGCAAAAAGTGTATTAAAAATTATACATAATATTCTACTGTCCTGTGTGCTTGCACAAAATCCCAAAATTAACCGATTGTGATATTTCTAAGAATAAAAATTATGTTACTTTATACTTACTCATATAATGGAATACACTAGTCAAAAGAAAGGATATGACAACTACATAGAACAGTTTTGCAGCTTATGTTTTGCCCACTACAATTTTTTTTTTTCACATTATATGCGGTTAGATCAACACAGCACAGAACACTGTGGGGCTTCTGTCAACCCACCAATTATGACAAAGGAAAAAAAAAAAGTTAAGAGGCTCTGATTCTAGTAGGAATTGATGTGCAAATGAGATTTTCACATATTGTCTACAGGGACATTTTATAACAGGAGTGGTTTTGGCTTCTGGGGATTACACTGCACAATGAAAACAAATGTTAAAGTAAATCCCCCCCGAAAACCCACTTCTGGTATTGATCCTCAGACCCACCAATCAACCTTCCTGCCCTCTGTAGATTCTCAAATACCTTTATTCATCTGAAACCTTTTAGAAATATTTTCTTCAACATGATCTTAAACTACTGGCTGAAGTTCAACACACGTTTCAGCAACACATATGGAATTTATCCACAGCACAAGGAACTTCCACAGGCCAAGGAAGGAAAATTCCTAACTGTCCATCCATGTTTACAATCTCCATTTATATTTATATGATGTTGGAAATCTGAAGATAAGTACACTAGCTGTGTCTTCAATAGTCTTACATGTGTTTGGGTGGATTATCCTGAGATTTTTAAGTATGCATTTCTAATCTGGTAATAATTTTTTTAAATATTGCACTACAGCATCACAGGTTTACTCATTTTTTTTTTTCTATTGCCTAGTCTCCACTCAAAGTTGTGGGGTTTTTATAGATTCATTACCAATGAGTACAAAACATACTTTCATTAAATGTCTATTAAAAATTTATGTTTAGCTCCATGAAAATAAGCACTTCAAGAAAATGCAATTCCTGCCTTTTTCCTAAATATTTACAAGAAAAAGAAGTTCCCTGAATTGTATGAAGCTTATAATATGCTATACATTTTGCTAAAGGCTGGACATTTTTGAGCACGTAGTTACTCCTACACTCTATTGCGGCAAAATCCACCTAACAATTAGAGTAGCAGAGAAATGCCAGAGGAGGTACCCATGAACACATCACTGCTGCTCACAATTGTGCAATTTGCTAAGTCCTCTCCATTTTCTAGTACATAACTCTTGCTTTATAGGGGTGAAACTGATATGTACATGAATACTAATTCTCTTACAATTGACCGAACTTCAGCTTAACCACTCAAATACAAAATGTTACAGTCCTCAAAGAAACAATACGAAACATACATACCATAAGAGCATACAACACCACGTGCTAGTTTTAAGGCATTAAAATGAAGAGAATTATGTAGATATGATAGAGAAAACTGGCATAAAATATTGACTTTCACAGTTCTTCATATGTTCATTCATTAACTTAATAGACTATATAGAGAGAACTTAGCCAAAAGTATTTCAAAAATTGCTCACTTGCACTTGAAATCAACTTACTTATTAAAAAGTATTTGCAACACCTTGAACAAATATATCCAGTCAAAAATTAAAAAAAAAAAAAACAAACCAAACAATTTAGCGTGGAACTTTGGGAATAAAATTGTTGCTGAAGTTACTTCTGTATGGGTTACAACAATAAAGAGGGCATATACAACAAAGACCATCACAGTCTTGAATCTTAAATGTCAGATGCATCATTACACTTTGCTTTAATTATAGAAAAGTTTTGGTAAAATAAGTTTTTAACTCATTGCAACCATAATAGAAATTAGTTTCTATTCTGCATTTTCCCCAAGCAAGGCCATAGGTACTTTTTAAGGGAGAACTTAATTCTCACTGTCACTTGAACCATCTTCTGAATTTGTCACTGAACTGGCTCCAACAAACACCTTAGACAAGGACTAAAGAACTTGGTTAGCTGACTCTTACAGACTTTAAAAAAACTCCCAGCTTTTGCTTCAAAATATTCATATCTGATAGCAGAAATCTAGGGAGAAGGAAGATCTTCACAAGTATTGCAGACCATTATCTTACCCTTCCTGTGTCTCTGAACATATTTCATAAGTCTGCCTACAATGTATCTCATCTGTGTGTGCTGATTGCTGATATTATTAAGAAAGGAAAATCGAGAGAGGTCACCTCGTTCCCCTCATCCTCTGCCCACAACACAATGAGAGGTACCAAGCAATTCTGCAATTCTACATATCAGAGCTAGACCATGACTTACAATTTACACATGCACATTGTGGAAATCACAGGAGAGGTGTAAACAGGTAAAATCCCTGTCTTACCACTGTCTTCCCCCTACAAAAATTACCAGCCTTTTAAAGACAGAAACATACAGAACCCTGAGAATTATTAAACACTGAGAATTATTAAAGCTGTCCAGAAAGGTATAGGTCCACCTCAGGACAGATGCTTAAATTAGAATTTACTTTTAATACAATAGCTCATTATTTTAACTACTTAAAAGATTGTGTTTTGTCACTGCATATGAATTTCAGCACTATAATACAAAGCTGTGTGTTTATGCAATGAATTCTCTCCTGCCTTTTGTCAGCTCCATACACTAATGCCTGTCTGCATAGCAGTCAGGACTGCTTCCTCTGTCTCTGCACTGATTACACTGCTCTGTTCATTTTTGTTTGCAAGACTTCATCTCACTACCTAGCTTCCTCTTTATTAATATCATAGCATCAAGGCTTTTGAGACAATGCTGTAGGAAATACACTGCATTAAGAGAAGTCATAGTAAATTCATAGTAATGTCAGAAATACCCCTTGTTTAGGCCATGCAGAAATAACATACAGCAATGTGCCATTTCTTGGGTACATTTTGTATTTTTAGAGCTATTATGGAGTTGAAAATTATATGGTGAAGCACACAAGTGACAAATAAAGAAATAAATCCAGGGTTAAGGATTCATGCTGACTAGCTGTGAAACCTCTTGGGAGCAATTTTCAGTGATTAGGACATCACAGATATTCACATGGCAAAAATCAGAAAGCAGTAATATTAACTAGCCAGTTTTTTTATCTCGTTTGACAGGATTTCCTCCTGATCATATTTTATTCATTACCTTAGACTAAATTTACAGCCAGTACAGAGCTATTGGAAAACTGGAACTCTTGCCTTGCCTTACTACATCCCGTGAAAAAGCATGACTGACAAGCTGAACTCTGTTTAAAAGTGAGGTATTTACACCTGGAAAATGTACATTTGTACACAGTCTGTTCAACAGTACTGCAGGCATAAACCATTGATCAAGCTGCCTGTACATGATATTTGAAATCAATGAGAACTACACATTGTCTCACTCAAAAACAATACTGGTAGCGAAATATCTCTTTTCCGCATGTGGATTTCCAGCCAAAGAAAACACAAGCTACCTCAAAGAGAATTGTGACAAATTACCCAAACATTTAAAACATCAGGAGAGCCAAAAACTTTGCCAGCAGATGAACTGGAAGAAAGGGGAGAAACACCCAGAAGCTGTGCAGATCAGGGCAGGATGGGGTATTACACTTACTAACTTTTTTTTTAGGTTCATCCCTGCACTTTTTTCGTGACACGTACGCATTGGACAGTTTGCATAAAATTTCCACTAAGTGTTTCTGGACTTAGATCACTCATTGATACATTACATCTATGAAAAGCATAATCAGACAAAAGTGTATATTCAATTCCCTTTGAGGCTATGTCATGAGACACATGGAAATATTATTAGTGCACCCTCTTATTGCTTATTCTAGAGAAACAGAAAGACTTTGTTGTTATTATTACAGCAGATTTGAAAAGCAGAATCAAAACCAAATGCACTCAAGTTCTCAATGTTATGCAAATGTTTCCTTTCCCAATTCTGCTGAAGTACCAGTTTTACTGGAAGAAAGATGTTCCACACAAGAATCAAGAAAAAATAATCTCAGGGAATAAACAAGTCACACATCTCTGTTTCAAGGTCCTGTAAAGAGACTTGAAGAATTACAAACAAATCTGTGACATGATATCTGTCTATTTCTTAGCTTATTGTTTCTCAAAATGGCTTATCATTTTTAAGATAGACAGAAAAAAGGGAGAAAAATGAAAGCATGTTAGATACACCATTATAAGGAAAAAAAAATCATGATAAAGTGTTCGAGGTCCAGCTCTCCTGCTGTGATGCTTTATGTTATATATGACCATCATGTCTGGCAAGATTTGCACAGGTCTGCCCTTGATTTGTGTTAGGAAAAAACAGAAAACCTCACAACTATTCTTCATTCCCAAGAACTAATCTGGCTCCCTCATGTTTCCAATTTTACAGTGATCCAAAGAACCCCCCAAAACCACACCTTAAGCATCACTCACAATTATAGATGATAGCTGAGGAAGACCAAAGTGAATTTCCTCCCCAGGCATCCCAGAGCACTCTCCATCACAGCAGTGGCCCTGGGGTGCTGTGAGATGGGGCCACCAGAGACTCCAACCTGCCCTGCAAGCACTAACACTGGGACATGAACCAGCTTTGAGAGGCTTTTACCTGAAAAGATTGTGAAAAGTGTCACCAATATACATGGTGCTACAAACCTCAGGAACTATCAGATACAATTGAAGCTTCCAAGAAACTCCAGACTTCTGAGCCTCTTGACAGCCATCAGAAAGCAGATGAACAGCTGAATGGGTACAGCTTCTGCCCCTGTGTGAGCTGTACAGAAAGGGTGGCACTTGATTGCTTCCATTTGCCCTGAGCAGCCCCTGAATGGCCCATGGACAATCGTACTCACTTTCTCATTTCATCTTTTCCACTACTTCTGCAAAAGGGACCAAGACTTGGCTGGAGTAAATGTAATTTGACTAGTCTGACTGCTCTTCAATTCTCAGCTGAGCTTATCACAGCCAGCCAACAGCCAGCTTATCACAGCCAGCCAACAAATACAGTCATTACATCAGGCCAGAGAATTTTAGGATACACTTTTCCCCTAACAGCTCAATACATCATTCACAAATGTAACAAATACACTGTAGACACAAGCACTGTGTTATAAATGCATATAAATGCAGGGTGTTTCCACTAAAAGCAGCAGAAGTTATTATGAACAGTAAGAAAAGGTGGTCAGGTCCCTATGATTTACTAAGATGTTAATTAAACATTTATTGAAATACCAACTGATATGATTTTTGATTAGCAGATGCATAGTGCTCCTAGAATTTTTTTTTTCAAAATATATAGTGTATGTCACATCGTTTGTATCCCCAAAAATGCTGCCTCATGTAAATCCTTAGATCACTGCTGTTACTTTTTACACAACTCCATGGAGGAAAGGTTCTCTTAAAAAATGATGAAAAGAACTTCCTTTCTATACAAAGGCCTGACTGGATTTCTGTACAAAAGATTGACTGGAGCTTTAGAATTTGTTTGGCTTTTTAACCAGTCAATCATCTGCTTATCAGATTGATTAACAAGACCTGATGCTCTCACCCAGCATTTGTAGTTACCTTACACATATAAAGCAAATAAACTGTACCAGTGAAAAACTTTAAAGCAAAATACTTTCCTATCAGCAGAATAAATGTATATCAGAGTCATGTCACTTGCACTGTGACATGACTATTCAATGTCAGAGTATTTACTTCATTTACAAGGTTCACTACAGTGTTTTTGTAGAGCAATAAAACCTCGCAAAAGCTTGCAATCCCAGGGAAACCCCAAGCTTCCATGCAGTCTTTACCATTAGGAAATGCTTGAGAAGAAATAAGCCAAGGAAATGTGGAAACCTTTCGACAGAGGAAACAACATTTGTGGCAGCAAACTGATAAGGTCAGCTGATTGCCTGTATGGCAGACAAGATTATGCCTACCAGCAATCCAGCAGCACAGACAACCTAGACTCCCTTTTTCCTGTTCTTGCAGCTACTGGGAATGTAATATATTACCTAATATATATACTACTGAAAGTAATGTAATAAAAGGACATCATTTAAAAATATTGACATTTTAAGGCACAGTAACAAGAAATAACAGTTCTTGGTTAACTGGTTTTCGTAAACTGTTCTTGGTGTATAGATGCTTTCCAGGAAGTGAACAGAACAGAACTGTACACCAGCAATAGACAGCTATTTTCTTTCTAAATTCAAGCCATTCAGCCACACCACCTCCATTTGCTAGACCCAATCTCATCTCATGACTAGAAACCTCCAAGTATAGCAGTTACACCAAGGACCCTAAGAACGGCTTCTATTCTCTAGTCATCACCCACTGGAATAGGTGTCCAAAATAATACTGAAAAATAAGCTTAATTTATTCTCTTTATTGAACCACTGTAATTACAAGTAGCTGCTCAACACTGAAATTTAATCTTGATATATCATACTGTCAGACCAAATCCTTCACAAGTTTTTATTGCTCCATCCCATGCAGTGGAATGCGTGGTGATGCAATCAGTATGTAATGACTGAGGCTGTAAAGTAAATGTAACACGGCACAGATGCATAAATAATGTATCATTTCCTGAACTTGATTCTGACATAAAGCTTCACCAACACAAGCCTAAAGAGAGACGTGGTGTTAATTTTTCCATTTTGCATATAGGAACACATGAGAAATACACCCATATGAAGCATGAGAGGGTCAAATTCCATCCACTGGAAATTTTCCAGAAAAACATTGTATTAACCAGATCAAGCCAGAATTGATATTTTGCACTATAAATTGCCTATAAACACTAAGCATGGAGACAGTGATGTTGTCAACAGAAATCTGCACTTCTCTTCCTGGTTTTTCACAGCCAGATCTCAGAGAATACTTTTTAAGTCAAGCATCAAATTTGTGGCCTTGAATACAAGTTCCCTGGTATGTCACGTATCACTTAAAAGATCAGTTTAAGAACATTCATTTCTCAACCACCAAACTCAGTAACTTACAAACTGTA
Organism: Chaetops frenatus; assembly: GCA_013400775.1. NCBI lineage: Eukaryota > Metazoa > Chordata > Aves > Passeriformes > Picathartidae > Chaetops > Chaetops frenatus. Next base: position 67,850 of record VZTR01024936.1, read on the forward strand.
GAAATTCTCCTGGAACAAGGCTTAAAGTCTATCTGAAATACAGAAGAGATATACTGGAACCTTTTCTTTGCAACTGTAAGAAAAAACAGTTGCTGATGTAGTAACTGTGCAGAGGTCTTCAAAGTCTATTGGCTTTTTCCTCACCCTAAACAGTAAACATTTCATGGATACAACTGAGGTGAGCAGTGCATCCTCTGGTAGAAAAGGAAGGAACCATCAGCTCTTTATAGGAACAGATTCATTACACATTCTGGAAGACACACACACTGGAATAGAAGTGTATTTTCTTAGAAAGCTTTAAAAAAAAATTGAAAAATAAACTCACTTGTAAATGTTGAGAGTTGTCAGTCATATTGTCCTCTCGTCTACGAACTTCTTCCAACAGCTGTGCATTCTTCTTTTTCTCCAATTGCTGATTGTGCTTCAGATTGGCAACCTTCTTATTTTGGTCCTTCATATGTCTAAGAATTGCACACACACACGCATTAGTGCTAATAACTGTAATAATTTCTATTGTAATAGAGATTAATTTTGTGACTACAACACAGGATGATTCTCCAACAGACACAAGTATTCCAAGCATCAGTTGTAGCAATAAATCAGTTGTTTTCAAGATGGTATATCAAAACATTTCGATTATAGAGTGGTAAAGCAATTATTTGGGCTTACAAGATTTTCCCCTTTTTATGATTTCCTCACAAAAATTCATACATATTCTCAGCTCTATGCAGAAGAATAGTTGAAAGAGAGAGATTATCCAACAATCCTTACACACTCTGCATTCAGGAACAATTTTAATAGGTGCTTCAAGTAGCATTAATTTCAAAGGAAGCAGAAGGTGAAGGTGATGACTAATGTATATTGTGAAATTCTATTTTTTAAACTCTGGACTACTAATACAGTTTTTAGGAGGATTAAAGTGATGGGGTAGAAGATCAGTTCATGAATATGCCATGAAGAATAAAGGATGCCTTTACAAATAGCTTTCTACGTGACAAAAACACTTAAATCATTTTTAATAATAGGACTTCTTTTTACAAAAAATAATCAACAAAAAACTTTATGAGCCATTCCTAAGGAAATGAAACAATCTTTGCCACTCTTATATGTTTTCTTTTGCTACGATTATATTAATCAAAAAAATTGTTTCAATATTTAATTGCCTTCTATTGTAGATGTTATTCATTAAGTTACCAGAAGCATTTCTGAGACATAGCATACACCTTTTTAAAAAAGAAGGCAAACTAATTTTTCCTGGCTGGTAATGAAAACATATCCTTTCAGTACGACTTCCTACCTGCTTGAATTCTTAGATATTATTTTCCAGACTGTCTTTGACTTGGAGGAATTTGCTCCCTTTTATCTATAAAAAATAAGTCACGTGCAAATTCCTAATGAGATCTACTCACTAATCCTGTTGGGGCAAATGAAGAGAATATGATTCAATGCCCAAAAGGATCACTGAAAATCCCTCCTTTGCTTTCACATTAGAAGTTATAGAATGCATTTCTTGCACAGATTTTATTATGCTGAAGAAACTGGGTAATTCGATATTTACTTCCATCACTGGTTTCTTTGTCCTAACAGTGTTTTTTTCACTACTTATTTATGCTGAAAAATTAACAATTAATTTGCAATCAATAAATGTACAATGGTATTAGAAATTCCTAAATGACACTTCATGTAAAAGTTTGTAAATACAGCACGTTAGAGAAAATCTAATCGATTATAACTAAAAAAAAGTAACATGAACTTGCTGAGGAAAAAAAAAGCATGGACAGCTAGTTCAAATATAGGGTATTTGCTTGCAACTCCAAGTGAAAATCAGTTCCCTGTCATGAGTCTGTCTCATAATTGTAAACACCGACTTACTCAGCATAAAACCAAAATGAACATTGGAAAAAAAACTACTTCCACTATTTCATATATAAATGCATTTGGCAGAAATTTTGGTGGCCCAATATGGCTTTGTGCTGTTAAAACATAAATTGGTTTCCCAATCTCATGTTGAGTAAATGATGAATTCATTTTCATTTAATCTCTGTAAGAAGTTCCATTTTATGCCAATGCCAGCCGCTTCTTTCATCACCCCTCCCTCACACAACCTCCCATTTCAGCTTCTCTCTAGTGACACACTGAAAAGTAGAACACACTAAAGCTGCAAAGAAAAGACATCTGGTGCCTGTGATATGCAAAATCTTGAAGAGAAGGAAATAAAAGAAAGCTCTGACGTAGACTCTCTTTATTCCACAACTGGCTACATACCTATGGAAATGAAAAGAAAATGCTACAGTTAAAAAGCCGAGCTGAGGAGTTTTGTTTTAGGCCTGCATTCAAGGTACTGGGGGACTTCAATGCAGCAAGTAAGTACCAAAACATACCAAGAGAATTTTTGAGTTGCTTGCTCTGGTATGTTTTCATGTGGCTCTTCTGTTTCTAAAATGATATTGAATAAAACAGAAGATAAGTAAAAATATACATGAGAAATAGAAAAGTATTTGGGAACAGCACCCAATCAGCATAACACACCATATGCCATGACCATAGAGGATATATGATAAAATATCCACATAGCTTACTAGTAACAATGCTGATATGCATAGTTGAGTCTACATTACTCTTTATCATGTGGAATTAATTTCATTTGTTCTGCTACACTGCTTGAATTTAAAGCTCTAAGACCACAAAATTCATTGGACAGAATAAAATAAATAAAAGACTACTGCTTAAGACATATGTCTTTAAAATCCAAAGTGTATGTTTTATGGGTCTGGTCAGTAGATTTCCTCTTACCATCACAAGTTAATCATTTTCTGCTAGTGTAGCATTTTCTTATAGTGTAATTGCCCCAGAGCAGGAAGATGAAATCCACATCTCTCTGATTTTCCACATGGTTATAGTTCATTTTGAAGTTGGACATCTATTCTCTTTTGAGTTAATATTTTTATTTTACTATTATTATTTATCTATTCTCTTTTTGGTTAATTCTTTAACCTCTGAGCCAGACATTACAGTCATCCCAAGCCAGTTACAACTCACCACTCTGCTGCATTTGTGATTTTCCAAACTTCACAGGACTGGAAAGCCAGGTTACAAACCAGTTCTAAAGCACTTAAGTCCAGAGTACACTGAAGTGGTGCCAACACCACATTTGGTTTAAAGAAATGATGTTCTGAGCTCATAAACATTTAAGAAACAAAGCAGACTAAAAAAGCAGCAGAGATGACTAACTCTCTGCAGAGATGCTTAATCTTGACCAAACATTAAAACGTAGGATTAATGACAGTTTTTCAGATAACAAATTTACACTTGTTTGTGTTCCTATGGTTAAAGCCAGTCAGCAACTGTTATAGAATATCTAGCAGCTTAGGAACAAAAATTAATTTGGAGTGAAATTAAACTGTCTTGAAAACAGAGCTAGAATATAAACACATCTTGAATCATTTAAAATAAAACTACTTTTAAAAAAAACTTTTAGAAAGGATATTAGTTCTGTTCCAAAATTACAAATTAAAGGATGATATCCCTAGGCATCTCCTAACTCTTGATAATCAGAGAGGCAGTATCCAGAAAACACCCCATGCCACATAAATATTAGACGCCACTAATATTGGCAGTTAATAAAGAGACAAACACTAGGAAAAAGAAAAAATTATAAAGAAAATCTCACTATTTTAGTGCATGAGACATTAGCTCCTAAAGAAGAAAAAAAGATAATATAAAGTAACATACTTCTCCAGAAGCTACCTTACTACTCATTAAATTAAGTTTATTAATTTGTTATACCTAGAGATTAAGTCATTGCTCTTAACTGAATATTCATTCACCTTAGATATGCTACTCGATGAATATCAGCACAATTCTTCTTCCTGAATCTTTCTGACCTGGGATAATTTTTTTAATCTTTCTCAACACACAGAATGCTCCACAGTCATTAACTTGAGTCTCAACTGAGCACTAGACTTAAAATCAGGTATTTAAGTGACAGCAATGCCTACACCTCTCTTTTCCTCAGCATCCAATAATTTTTTGAGAAACGTGGCCTCAGAATGTCAATGCTGGAGTCAGAGTGCAGCAGCTCTGACTTCTCATACTGCTGAAGAACCATCACCTATGGCTGCTAAACATTCAGATACACTTACTGTAGCACAGATCCAAGCAAGACAGGAAAAGGGAAAAGACAAAAAATTCCCCAACAGCACTTTAGCTTTATCTCTTATGACATCCAGTCCCAAGGACTTAGAGCCCATCAATCTTCCTATGCAAACAGCAAGATGCCCTCACCTCAAATGCACTGTTCATTCTATTTCATCTTTTAATTGAAATCAGACATGAGTGCCACGGAGCCCCAGAGCCCTGATCAGCAGAAGGATAAACAGCAAAACAGTAGCACCACGTCCTTTCTGCTGGGTGAATGCAATTGCAAGGACCACACTTTAACCATGTTTGGGGCTTTTTCTTGTTCTGGAGCAGCACACTAATTGATCTCACAGGTCTAACCATAGGACATTTAATTTCTTAAGTCCAACTTTTTAAGATAAATATTAAACACTGATTTTCTGCATATATGTGAGTAGCATTCAGATTTTATTTTACAGTAGTGTGTGTTGTCTAACCTCCAATGCTTTCATCTCCGATAGCTATAGAAAATCACACTATTTCATTAAATTCCCTGCTTTAATTAGCCACCTGGGTACCTTGGCCACAAAGCTGGTAATGTCTGCCAAAAATACGTGTTACATGTTAGTATAGCCTTTACTCTATTTCATAAACGTTTCTTTTTCCTCAAAGCATCCAAAAAATGCAGACATGCAAAATACTCCCAAGAGTGAAATCTGTAACATTTTCTAAAGGAATATGTCTCTGCAATGATTTTAAACAGTTTAAAGAGCATTGCAATGGGACCAGCTGTCTGCAAGTCAATCAAAAAATTCTCCAGTGTGCTGGGAAGCTGTGTTCCTCAGCAAATAAAAGATAAAAAAATCAGAGTGGAAAGAAATTTTTCAGGGAAAAAAGCAAAAAAATAAATATCAATCATAAACCAAACCAACCAGATATGTTTTAGGAAATACAATTTAGTCAAAACAAGTGATCTGTATAAAATAAGAAATCTCAAAAAAAAAGTTTTAGAAGTCAATATAGGACATTTATTTCAAATAAACAAACATCATCCAATGTTCTAGGCAGGCACTGGGTAGAATATTACCATCATCATTACTTGAAATTATTATCTCTTTCCCCTTTATAAACAGTCCACACTTTTACAAAGAATTCATGTATGTGATCAATGAAACAAATCTTAACATTTTACTAGGCACTCTGGGTCTCAGCAGCTAGTCATGCAGAAGACCTGATCCTGTAAATCCCAACCATGTGAATGTCCATTCCAAAATACCTCACTCCAGTAAGACTCAGTAGAAATGTTCCTAGCATTCAGTTCTCACTGCCTTAAAAATGAGAGTCTATGCAGGTGCTTCACTGAGTCATGACTAAACCAGCATAAGGGTAATGCTTCAGAATTCAGGTCCCATTTCATTGAAATCCAAAAGCTAGAATTTCCTTAAGATATAAGCAAAGTTAAGTATTGTTTCTGGCATTTTCATGGAATACAAATGCATTTGCTACTACCTATCTATAAACCTGAAAAACAAAGCTGGGGTGGACTCTAAGAGGCTAAAATCACCACAAGAGATGTTAAGAGTCTTGAAAGACACATTCCTGACACAAACAAGGACACTGTTTATTCACTTACAGCCCAGAGATGGATTTTTCTGTAGAAAATAGATATTATCATGATAAGAAAACCTCTACCTGTGACAGGCTGAATTTTTAATATAAAAAAGAAAACAAATCTGGAACAAAAGCAACTTTTCCTAAAAGAAAGCCCTCGTGCTTGACTGCTGAAATGATTTAATAAGCTAGACTATAGTCACTGTAAGTTTTATAATATGGTAATAGAAAAACAGTGACTTTCTGTGCTGTCACTTGCATGTACAACTTTCATGGTTCTTTTTCAATCAAGATCATATAACCTAAAGAATTATTGGTGTCCAAAACATCTTCTAAAATCTGGTGTCTCCTTATTCTTAGATTTTCTTGTTTTGTTAACTAATACAATTATCACACTGATAACAAATTAAATGTCTTAAATTAATAAACAAAAGCAACTATCCCAACAATTACGAAATAACTTGGTCTATAAAATTTTAACATCAAAAGCAGAAATACTCCTGCAGTCAAAGACCCTTTAAAAAGCTCACAGATTAATACAGACTACTACATAGGCATGGGGGAGTAAAGTGTTTTGAATGAAAACTTCTTAAGGGAGAAATAAATAAGCAATAAATAAGTGTTCCCTGATTTTGTTAAACATACTCGAAAGAAAACAAATAAAACCGATAATTTTTTAGATGTCTGTTGTCATAAAGGCCACATTACTTTGGAGGAATACTTCATCCCAAAACTCAAGGAATTCCTTTCTTTGCATATCTGACTAACCCATTGCCATCTTATAGAAAAAAAACCAATCCTGTATATCCTGTCTCATCATTGCTCTTCTTGGCCTTATAATTCTAAAGCAGAAAATCTAGCAGACCTTATTCCCTCTCTTTTCCTTTTCTCATTAAAAGATCTGCATTTTCCCCTCCCTCTTTTCCACTGAAAAGGAGCAGGAGCAAGACTTCAACTCCCTTTATAATTGCTTAAGCTCCTAACCTGTGAGACAACAATCTATAGCCCCCCAAAATTTCATTTTTACATTTGTGCTATTTTGACATAAAGGGAAGTAGCTCAGCTTCCTTAGCATGTCTGTTATCATTCAGAATGATAAAGAACACTTGAGTGGAGGCCTCCTGGAGAGACAGGAAAATGTTTCCACCTGTGGCTGGATCTCCCCTGTTGCCAGGAGGGCTAATGGGACATTAAGACCTTCCCATAGGAAAGAAACTTATGAAAACTGAGTAAAATTTTGTTGTCTTTTGAGCAAGAGAATTTGGAGCCAGGTAACTCTCTCTAACCTTGGCCAAACTGACTTTATCTTTAGGTAATGAAGGCCACTATTTTCCACATGCCTGAGAAAATTGAATCACAAGAAATCAGTATTATCTCTGACTGAAGGGGAATGCTTGCTCTGCTTTCTGCCATTCACCTGATGCTGAGACTATGGCAAACTCCATGTCAGTTTATCTGCTCATCAGAACTGGGAGGTACCCCTCTCTGTTCTCTCCACATGTCTTTGATAGAAAGCACTGGAAACAAAATGACCAGCACAAACATGAGACCAAAAAAATCATCCAAGCCAAGTAATATTTTTAAAATACCTTAAAAATATATTAATCCCTATACCCCTAATTCTCCAACTGAATGCAAAAATGCCATCATGCCCAGAATTAGCAGCTAAGATAAATGAATTTTAGTATATTCAATATTTTTATTACATTCCAGCTCCTATTACTGACAGGTTACATAACTATTTCAGTTTCACCCAAAGGAGCAGGCTTGCAGCCCACAGAGATCTCTGTAGGTCTCAATACAAACCCTTCTTCTGACCCCCTTACACTCCCTGCCTTTAAATCTCATTAGTTCAATTGCTTGGAGCCTGGCTTCAGGTTTCTTGNTCCTGCTGGATGACACTTTACATGAACATCTGGGAAATTTGTACCACAAGACTCATCTGTCACACATCTCTCTTGTACACCCAGGATTGTTGTGCATTTTCTTCTGATGTTCTTCTTTAAAAAAAAAAAAAAAAAAAAAAAAAAAAAACATTGCTGACAACCAACCAATAAAAGAAAAGATTTTTTGTTGTTTTTTAATGTGGAAA
>VZTR01024936.1:84520-112180 GCA_013400775.1 Chaetops frenatus
CTCACAGCTTGCAATAATCTAGATTACCACTTCCTCAGAAATTTATGTTGATACATTTTGAAAATGTATGTTGTTGCACTTATCTTGCAATGTAAAGATGTTGGCATGGCAGTGAACATGGATCCCAGTAAGCTATGAATGGATAAATGGATTTTAACACCACATTCATTTTCCTACAAGACCCTGGAGATGCCCTTGTATCTGAAGTTTGAGGAAATGTCAAATATATGCTATAGGTCCACAGCAAAGTTTAACCACTCCATCACATTCTGTACAGTACATCCTCTTCAAACCTCTGTGTTCACTCAGCAGTACCACATTATTTTCTGAAAAGCTATTTCAGGGTCAACACCCTCGTCAGCAGTAACAGACTAGAAACTGGTGTTCCGAAACTCCACTGCTAAGAGTGGAACAACATCAAAAAGAAAATGAATACAAAAATACAAAATTCTCTCCATTACATCACCCATTACAGGATTCTCAGACAATAAGAACAGATTGTATGCTGACATTGCTGTACCAGTATCTCTGGATCCTTTAGTTCCTTGTATCTTTGTAATTGTTATTTCATAATCAATAATTCTTAATTAAATTCAAATTAATTTACTGGTCTCTATCAACTCTTTATCTTTTTTTACAGAAACTATTTAAATCAAATTAACATTTCCAGAAATCTGAGATTACAAGCTTCAGTACTTCATCATTATCATCTTTTCATTTTGTCACTTGAATATTCAAACATTCAACACATTCATGATTGCTACCTAATAAAGGTCTTAAGATTATCCACTTGAACAAAAAAAAAATTACAGTGCCTACTGTTGAGTCTGGTATCACACAATAATTCAGATTTTGCAGTTCAAGGAGGGGATCAGTTGCTGTTTACAACTGGTGTCACACCTGGAGTTGCTGCATGACAAGTCTGGGTCTGTAATTGCCCCTGCAATCCCTGCACCACTGCATGGAAAAGGCACCACACAAAACCTCTGACTGTGGGATCTTTTCCAATATGCTGCCTTAGGATTTTGGAGCATGTAGGCAGAACTCACAGGCATGATGTAGTGGATGCACAGAGTGACCACTCTTGGTTACTCACTTCTTCTGAGACCTCCTTTACACATTAAAACAGGTGAAAACACTTCACTATTCTAAACTCTGGTGAGAAAGGCAACTGCCAATTGAAGTTGTCCTTATGAAAGTAATCAGTTCTCTTTTAAATACAAATATTCTCTCACGTTAAATTTGAGGTCTCCATTCTCACAACACTTAACCATTACTGAACTTCAACCAAGTATCTGCAAAGAATAACAAGTTTTGGCAGCAGGTAGCTGTGAAGGCTGATAAGTCATCCTCAGTAAAAGATGATCTACACATCTTTCTCTCCATGCTGGCTGTTTTCTGCCCCCCAAGGTAACCAACATTTCTGACATGTCCCTCTTTTTCATGGTAAGGCTCCCTAATGGGTGCCTGACTGGAACTACAGCAATGATCACAAAAATGAAATCACTTAAACTTCTCTTTTGGAACCATGAAAGTTTTCTTTTGACTTGATCACAAGCAAACAACTATATAAACTATTTGAAAACACAGAATTCCTTCTTTCATTCAAGGAAGAGTGTCTATTTAAAGGAAGAGAACAAAGAAAGAAAACAGATCAAATAAATAGCAGCACACCAGATAGGAGAAGGTACCAAGATCTATTTAATTACAAAGGGCATGAGACAAATGCCAAAACCCTCCTCTCTTCATTATGGAAAGCCTCTACAACCTTCCCAGAAACAAGACAGACAGTGCCTGGTCAACATTAGAAGATTCTTTTGAAGCAAACAAATACTACAGGAACACTGAGAAATAGATGTAATTGTTATTAAATAGTTGTGAAATGGGTTAGAAATACTTACCAATACTTTTCAGGACCTCTGAGAATGAGTGATGTTCACACTTGATGGAACATGTGGGGACAGGGCTGATTCACCAGTTATAGAAAGACAGGCTTGTTCCCCAACATGGTTTTCTGGGAGGGTTGTTGTGCCTGAAAATTGCACGTGACTTCTCCTATATATGCTTGCTTTATGAAGAGTATTAAAAAATGGAGACCTTAAATTTTTTTTCGAAGTCAGCAGACAGGAGATGTAGTTCTCAAGGAGCCCTTTTTTGTTCTTTTACAAACCATAACAAGTATTCTGTTAAAAAACATACTGTGCATTTAACTCCTCTCCTTCTGAAATGAAGATCAAATAAGCAAAAATGCTACTCAATGTAAGAAAAACAATACAAAAATTACCTTTCTAACTCAGCAATTTTCTTATCTTTGTCATTCTTCTCATTCTCTACTTCCTTGAGTATTTCTAGAAGTCTGTCAACCTCAGCCTGAGCTTTGCCACCTTCTTCTCTATATTACGATGCCTCTTTGTCAAGCTGTTTCATTCTGTCTGCAAATTCTGGATTCATCCGTGCCTCCTCTTCAGCTTCATGAGCCTTCAGAATCAATATGTCAAAAAAGAGAAGGATGACAATAACTTAAATAGCTTTAAGAGCTTTATTTCTTCAGTCTCGGAGTTCAAGTTTTCATGAAAAAGGATTATGGGTATTCCTGTCTGATGACACTTTTCTACAGCTGCATTATAAAAAGAAATGAACATATCTACATAGTCAAATTCTATCATCCTGAAAGGGGAGGGGATTTTCTAAGGGGGTTTTTACATATTAAAGTGACCCCATTTTAAAGGTGGTTTTTTTTCAAATTTAAAGAAAAGTCACCTTGCAATTCATTAAATTCACGTTAAGCTCATGTGCTTTGAATATATAGGCAATTTCTGAACAAATCATGTCCTCTTTCCCTATATATAAACACACACACTTTGTCCATGTATAAATATACAAACACAGATACATATATACATACTATATGTATCTGTATCACCAGGTGTCTCAAATGCAGTTTGATACAAAGAATTTAAAAGAAAGAAATGGTTTTTAATGCAGAGGTGATTTTTAAAAGATAAACCAATAAACTGAGAAGCTGCTTTCAGCAGACATCTTACCCAATAATCCTTTTTATCTTATCATTAATACTCAACCTGAAACATCAGAGGAACAAGCCCATTGGTGAAAACAGCACAAACCTGGCAAACACATGCATGGATGGGTGGCAGTTTCACAGACAAGAGAGAACGCAATGGAAATAACAACAGGGCAGAGCCCAGCCCAACTCCCATCAAACCTAATGGCAAAAACCCAATTAACTTCAATGGGAGCATGACCTGGCACTGAGTGCTTTCAACTGTTGGCTGGAATAATCACAGACAGATGGAAACAACAATGCACTGCAATGCTTAGCCTACCCCTTGCTTCCCATTATTCCTAATTGGCATCTTGAAAGAGCAGGCAAGGAAAAAACAAGTAGTTTAAGGCAGTGCACATTAAACATAGAAAATTCAGGTAACACACAGGATTTTTACAGAAATTCATGATATTTAGAACTGAAGGTCCTCCAACTATCTTAGTACACAGAGAAGACGTGGACTTACTTATCCTTGTTAATTTCAGGGAATGGACAATGCAAGCAAGCAATGAAAGAAATGCAGATCAAAATGAAGCATGCATGTTTGGGAAAGAATTAACATAAACCACAGGTACTAGAGGGTCCATATTCTTTGCAATGGTTAAAATTTTCCATGTAAATAAAAAACAAGTCTGAGTTTGTTATAAATACAACAAAAAAATTAAATTAGTAGGGAAGAAACTCAGGGGGTGTGCATGTAACATATCATTTAAGCATGAGGATAATCAGAAAAAAATAGTAGATTTGAAGTGTTATTTATCCTACTCAGAGGTTTTTATTCAGAAGAAATATTTCATCACCAAAAGAAGCCAAGGGAATGACATGACATGAACCTACTGACATTGCTCTTCAAAATTTTTGTTTTGATAATCATACATGCTCTAGTCCTGAATTCCATGCAGAAGCAGCACCTCTTAAACACAAAACTTCTTTCAAGGCAACACTCAAGGAGTATCTAGATTTTACTGTTCAAGTGAGATGCCAGCAACAGATTCCTCTTCTGCTTCATAATCTTCCTTTATAATAAACTTGGATTTATTTTATACCAGTCATTAATTGTATCAAGAAATTTACTTTCAATTAGCTTTGTCATTTTTGAAATCAAGGTAATATTCAGACTCAAGGCCAATTATCTGAGAAAACACTTCCATTGTCCATCAGTGCTATTATCATATTATACACTTTTTTATCATTGTGTAATTTTGCAAGGAATAAAAATAATTCCATGGGCTGGAAAAGATAAATTCACTCAAGAAAAGAAAAAATACAACCCAACTCCCACCTTAAAGATACTGAGAAACTTATGCAAAAAGCATGTTGTTCCCTCTTGTTCTTCAGATTTCCCCTCCTCTCCCAAGGGCAAATCCAAAATTATCCTTTAAGGCTATTGCTCTTTCATACAGCTCCCTTTCTGTCACCTTTCTGTCCCTTCCCTTTACTTTGGTACAAAATTAACTTATTTACCAGCCTTACTTCCATCACTTCATAGAGAGGAGAAATACCTACCTTCCTTCCTCTAACCAGTCTTCACTTTAGCACAAAGGAAGTCTCAGCCTCAGCCCAAACTTTTTTTCCCCATGCACCTCTACCCTTGTCTTAATCCAGAACAAGAAGCAATGCAGGTAAGAGAGAGAAGCCTGTCTGGTTTTTTATGTTTCATTGCCACATTGGACTTTCTACAAGGAAAATGCATAACTGGGCAAGAACATGATAGGATCACTAATGCAGAGGTGCCAAATGTTCTACTACCATGGAGTATTCCTGTCACACAGCAGCTCAGAAATGTACTGAACAAGTCACCTACTGCACAGCTGATAAGCAAATAATCACCTGAAATAATTCCTCAGTTTAGCCCTTTAAATCTTTGCTAAACAGCATGCTAAGGAAATCAACATTAAGCTGCAAAAGTATTTCCACTTCTGATGTTTTCTGTGGTGCTCATGCTATTCTGTATTTTTGGAAAATTCTGCAGCACAATTTAGGTCACTGCATTTCCTCAACATGAACTTCTAAGGTATGGTTAAATATGCTTAAGCATCCAACCAATGGCACATATAAGTCAGTGTAAGCATTTAGTTACTACAAGGTTATTCTTACTAAATAAAAAATAAAATAAATTTTTAAAAATACCCAGTATTGCAAACCACCAATTTAGCTGATTGCCTCTACTTTTCAAAGCACTTAGAGAATCTTTTTTGGACTATTGGCAGGAACCCAGGAACGAGATTTCTACAAGGGTACTGCCCAAATGAAGAAGTAAAGGAAAGTTAGTTAAAAAGGGAGAACAACAACAAAAAGGAATTTTTACAAAGAGCTTTCTGCAGGTGGTACTTTAGCCTACAATTCCCTTTAAGGGAATCCTCACACTATAAACAAAGCTGCTGATACTAGAAAAGAGCAAAACACAATCCATCTGACATTCCCAGGACAAAGGCATAGAATTACTTATAAGGCCCCATTTTATTTTATGGCTTTGAAAGATGTGTCTGGATCTGAACTAGGCACCTTTTTGAATTTGTTGTGTACAGATCAGGGGTGGTTTGTTGACAGATGGAACTTGACTTTTCAGGTCAAACAGTAGACCCAAAGAAGTTAAAAGGCAGCTCAGCTGATATTGATGCTGCTCCTGCCAGGACAGGGCAGATTTCTCTGGCTTTTTTTTAGAGACTGAACTGCTGGATCAGTTCTGGATAGAAGCTGCATGCTTATCACAAGAATCAAAAAATCTCTGCCTACTTCTGCTGTCCTCTCCTTTTTTTGTTTCATTTCTGTCCCCTGTTTACTCTCTAAGTTCTCTGTTACCTTGGAAAACACATTTTCTGTTTCTATGGGGCTTTTATGGGTAAGAGGGACTGGTCCATGTATCTTTTTCAGCTTTCTTAAATCTGTATCTGCAAATGATAACCCTTGTGTGTGCAGATTAGGTTAATTTCAAACTAACCCATTCACTTTATGATGCTTTTTCTCCCAATATTATGACTGTGATGTTGTATGTTATTTTTACAACTCTAAAAATAGCATATCACTCTACCATTAGAACTTCACAATTTTTCGCATTAATTATACATCTGTTCTGATCTTTGCTTCATAAGCACTGCAAATACTTTAGAAGAAAAGTAACATTTCCTTATGTAAACCACAAATTTCCTACAGAAACATCATAACAGTGTGGCACAGACATGCAACATGAATTATTTAGGCTATTAGTCTTTTGGTACAGTCATGCATATATTATTCTGCATAACAGAAATGGATGGATCAATAAGTATTTCATTTTTAAAGCTTCAGACACAAACATACACAGAAATTAAGTGTGTACTTTAAAAAAAGGAACAGCAGAATTTACATGCAAGATACTACTTTGTAAGATCCTTCAAATGTTATTACTTTCAAGAATAAATGGGAAAAAAGATTGCTCTCACCTGAATTTTCTTGTTTCCTTAAACTCAGAGGATTTTTATTTAACTTTAGGGACTGCTCTAAATAATTTATAGTGTATTCTGCCTGTACTTTAAATTTTAATCTGACATCTCTTTGATAGAAGATCTTGGAAAATTTAGTCTTTAATATTCAGGAAAAGGTTCACCTGAACTCCAGACTCAGTACAGTGTTATATTTTCATTAAAGCCCAAAGGCAATAATGTAATTTCTTATAATCAATTTTGCACAAAATCTCATTGGGTATTTCAAAAAGTTCACCTTTAAAACATGAAGAACTGTGTGTCCAATTCTATTTACAACTTATTCTCATATGTGTAGGAGAAGAAAGAAGGCAAAAAATCATCTTGTGGGTATGGTACGATTGCTGCCTGCTGCCAAAGGAAGAGGATCTTGCATCCATTGTTCTACAACTTCCAACAGGTCCTTTTGAAAATTAACCATGTAAAGGCAGAAGAAACAATTAAGAAAAGGACTGACTTTGGAATACTGTATACAAACAGACTAGGAAGTAACAAGTGAATTCTATACAGCAGAATCACTAATATTGAGCTAATGACTGGCCAGCTTGTATGAAAACCAAACAAAAAACTAACAGTAAAAAGACTCCAGTCTGAAAATACATGCACAGGAGCAGTCCAAAAGATATGAACAGAAACATAACTACCACAAAGGTGACCCAAGATGATACAGAAAAAAAGGGTTCATCATTGGAAGGGACAAGCTGTTTCTCCAGCACTGTGCTGCAAGTTAGAGGTGATAATATCAGGTTTTATGCTATTGTGCTGCAATTTATGACTAAATGCTAAACACAGGTAACCAATAACTTTGAAATTAAATACAGCACATTCTGTGGGATTCTCTTTCCCATACAAAAGTCATGACATATCCATTACATGGTTAGAACTACAAAACCTAACCATAATAGATTCCAAAGCTAGAATCCTGGTCCACAGACAGTCATGGCAAAGCTGCCACTGCATTCAGTGATGGCAATACCTCCTCTAATGTGCAGTATCACATTACTTACTACAAACCCAGTTCTTCTGTATATGCACTATCCCAATTACATAGTGATTCTGACTAGGATTACTATGTAAACTGTAGCTTTTAAATTGTTCTTACAGTTACATCATTTTTCTGTCCTGTGATGCTCACAGCACATTAAATGTAGCAGTCTCAGCCAAAAAGATGGAACTCTTCTCCACAGAGAAAATGTTTGCTGCTGCTTACCCTCAAATTGAAAAAGGAGTCAAGTCAAAAGAGATATTGTGCAATTAAAGCAGACATTGGCAAGAATATTAATGCTAAACAAGACAAAGCAATACTGTGCTTTTGCAAAAACTGCCTTTTGCATTTATCATTGTATTTTCTTCACTTAAATACAAAATTTCCATGTTCCTAATGCATATATGCTAAATGTATACATTCTTTCACTAGTAGAACTGATCTATTTTAATCATATGGGCTTTTGAAAATACTGCCAGTCATTTCCTAGGTATTATTATTCATCTAATTTACTCAGTCACTGAAAATAAACTGAATAAATTAGGAGTTATATAAGTTTGAAGGATCGAATAAAGTACTGCACAAGGAGGAATTAAAAAGCAAAGCAAAAGGAGAAAAAAAAATTCTGCATGCTTTATCTAATGGAGAAGTTGAGGACCTAAAGGACGTTTTGTTTTCTCAGAAACACAGTATGTATCTAATACATTTCAGATTCTTTAAATGGCCTTCAAGTCCACAAAGTTCATTTATTTGGATATAATGGATACAGCATAGTGAGCATCAGGAGTGCTCTGCAAAGCTCCACAGAGGAAGAGCACAACACAGTAAGGAAATGGATCCTCATGCTTCCATATGTTACAGCGGGCATTTTAAAAATGAACTTACTGGATTGTACATCTGATTGAACAACTGCTCAGCTTGCTACATTGCAAAGTTGGTAGGGAGTGAAGCACAGACAGGAAAAGAAGGAAAGATCCAGGAAAACAGCATTAGCTCAACAAAACAAGTGCATTTGCACAGAAGAACTTGTCACTAAAAAATAAATTTTAAAAAAAATAAAAATTAAAAAAAAGTGGAAATTTAAGATTCTAAACATTCCTTGGTGAAAGTGAGAGGCACTGGGGAAACATAAATGTTGACTTTGGCTCATATAAAAGAATAGCTGGAGTAAGAAATTTCAGATTTGTGTTACTTTCCCTTTCTCAAGTTAAATAACCCATGAAATAAAGAGAGGTGTCCACTTTTGATGATACATTAAGTGCTGGTCTCAAGCAATGAATCACAAGAAGTGCTTTTGGCTGAGGCTGCAATTTATCACCAAAGCTTCAAAGAGAGTAATAATAAAAGATTAATTAAATAGTATCACTTAATTTATTACCTTCCTTTTGTTTAATACAATACTGAATTTTCTATGCAGAATGACTTTCGAACAGTACAGCTTGGCAAATAGTACTTTAGCAACTGCAAATATGTCAGTAAGCAAGTAAATTTAAGATCATGAAAAACAACAAAAGGAGGAAATTCTAGAGTGGATAATAAAGATTATATATACACACATATATATAAAACACTTTGCTACCTATTAGGTAATTTGTGCTGTTCTTTCACTAGTAGTAATATAAAGTAAGTCAAGAGAAATCTGTAGAATTTTGGAAAAAAAGCATTGACCATTCTCTGGTATTTAGAATTTTTTCTTTTAATTTTTTTTTATGAATTTCAATCCATTATATTTGTCACAAAATGTTCAGTAAGCATGTCTGTAATTAAGAACATCATTTTTTATACCAAATGTAGCACAGTCACATGAATAATTACTTTGTACAAATATCCTCTTTATTATTTTTGAAATGTGTCGACTTTGTAAAATCATGGGTTTACAATCAGCATATTTTTTTCTTGCTGAAGTGCAAAAAAACCAGTTCTGCAGTACTGAAAAATACTTGAATCTAATCAGATCCAGTAAAATCCATCTTTATTATCAATAAATGAATTTTATTGTCTCCAAAAAACAGAAAGCAGGGAAAGCTGGGGAGCAGAAACTCTAAAAGTTGTTTTGGTGGTTTTTATTTACAGTTTTAGTTCGGACTTGCCCCTTGTGCACATTTTCCTTCAGACATAGCACTCACCACCATCAGTGCTCCTGCAAAACTAACTCCCAGCAAGCACGCACAGAGTACTATCTTCATAGTCCTTAGTTTAATTTGTTAAAACTTAGAAATCAACACTGAACTATAATTCTTTAACAGCAGCATAATGAAGTACCTTCTCTGTGGTATTTTTAGAGAGGAGTACTGTGTAAGCCGCTTGGAATTTTTGCAGGGAGACAGCCCCTTGGAGTGGGTTTTGGAAGAGAGGTGTGCCCAGTGGCAGGTGGCTCTGGCTGCCGCCGAGCCTGATGCCGGCAGTGAGAGCCCAGGGCACCCGGGGCTCATCCGGCACCGGCTCCCCGTCCCCTCCCACCCCGGGCCAGCCAGGGGCCAGAGTCAGCCAGGGTTCCGTTTCACCCCCTTTCCTGAGGGCTGAGAACACGGCACAGGTATTTTTCTGGGGACCAATTACTTTTAATGCCGGGTATTTACAGGTTTGGACATTAAGTATTTCAGTAAAGAAAACGTGAATTGAAAATGACTGTTTGGAGTCTACTGTCATTAACAGTCACTGTTTCTGTTCAATTAAGCATGCCCAGAAAGAAGGTTGTAACTGCATTTTATTGTGGAAATACCTGGCCTCTCTACAAATGGTGGATGAATTTCCATTGAGTCTTTATGCTGTATTTATGATATAATAAAACTATTATGTTTCCAACTTTCATTCAATAATTGTTTGTATTTATACACAAGAAACATGCTCTCTTTTTATACAAAAGACATCCCAGACACTCTCTGACTTTCATAAATGCTTGTTTTTCCATTACTGTATGATGTGTTTATATGTACAATCATAAACAATTGACTTAGGATTTCAAGTCCTTCAAGAGGATTTTGATGAGGGTTTTTTAAGTGATCTGTGCTTCCAAGATTCTTTTAACTATATTTTTTAAATGAAGAAAAAAATATATTTTAGATTGCAATGAAGTATCTGTTGTATTGGAGTGCAAATTAAACAAACATACATTCTAACAAACTAAAGCAAACTGACTTCCAGATAAACCTTTCCTTTGGATATTTTAATTCTGCCATCAATAACATTTTTAAGCTATCAGACATTTAACTTATTTGTGTTTCCATTTGTATACGTTTCTTGAAAAAGCTTCCCTTCTTCTCAACTAAAGATCTAACACAGAATCTAATTGCACATATTCATTCTGAATTTTAAAAAAATACATGTATAAGGTTTACATGCTGGTATCCTCTGTACTTTGCAATACCTTCTTCACGAGTCAGACTATTGAAACAATGCTTAATCACTGAGCAGGATACTACTCAACCTGGGTAAAAAGAGTGTCAGAATATTATGCTAACAATGATAGCATTGACAGAACAAATAGTATTTACCAGAAAATGAAAAAATGTATCAAAATTTAAAAAAAAAAAAAAAAAAAAAAAAAAAAAGATTGACATACACTTAGTCATGAATTGCAGAAGGCAAACGTAATGCCCGACCCCATCAAATACATAATGAGAGAACAATGAGAGCAGACATTACCAAACAACACAGAGAAAAGTCAAAGAAACAATACTATCAAAACACTTGTAAATCATTTAAGCCAAATCTAGTTTGTTGCAGAAATTTAAGTAAAACCATGTTATAAAATACAGGGTTTGTATGTTTTCCTTTAAATGCTTGCTTCCACTACTTGCTGAATAGAAATACTGAATTGCCAGCAGATATAAACTTTTGATTGTTTTGCTTAATTATCACAAACATGTGTTCACCAACAAAGCCAAAAATACATCAAAATAAAATCTAGCTAGTTTTCATTTTGGAAGCTGATTTCTTTGATTAGGAATCCCGGCATTTCTTGGACAAGCCCTTAATTTTTTTCTCATCCTTCAAACATTTCAGTTTACTTCTAAAAGTGGTGTTAATTCACATACATATAAATTGCTGCTTTGATAATTTCTTTCTGCCCTTTTCCCTCCAATGTCCTGCTCTCAGTTCTTCTATTTGTTGCAGCTTCTCCAAATTCCCTCAGAGAGGTACTCAGGATAAGTTCTGAGGCTCACTAGTGGCTTTGGTACAAACCTCTTGAGAAAAAGCAGTATTTGATGCAAGCATCAGCAAACAGCGTAAGATGGGTAGATTCTAGATTTACTCCAGAAGAGTAAATAAGCTCATCATTTCAAATGAGGGTATGGGATGCTGATTTTTGTTTTGCTGATTGTTTGTTTATTTTAAGATGGAACTTACCTTTTTCAACTGTGCTTCCAACTTACTACACTCTTCTTTCTTTTGTTCTATGGCTATTTCTAAAGACTTAAGTTTGGAGTCTCTTTTCAGCCCTGCTGATGCCAATGAAGATGCATGTTCTTTGAGATCGATTAAACTAGACTGGAAAACGACCAAGAGTAAAAAGTTAATTCCTAGTCACCAGGACACTAACTCACTGCCAACTTAGCAATCACTTGGATCCTGCTCCCCCTCCCCCAAAAAGAGCTGACTCAAATATAAGCATTGATAGCAAAAGACACCATTTTTTGCATACAGCTGGAACCACAGGACCTGGCATGCCATGAAACACAAAAACATTCATAATACATACGAGCTTGTGTCATATTCTGGAAGTACAAACACACTGAAAATTATTTCTCTAACTGACAAATGAAAACAGGAGCAGCCATGGAAAATTTGAGCCCAGTGGAAGCTTAGGTAAAGGACAAAGTAGAGATTATGATGCATAACTACATAAAAACTGAAGCAATATTTTATGTACAGTTGAGGACTGTGAAGAATGCTTAAGAACACAGCAGTTCTGAAGCTGACCACTGAAGTGGCAGAATTTCAGTACTTGACATGATTCAAGAGTAATCCTAAAGCACTTTCTTTCATCATAATGACATAGAAGAGCGGAGTTTTTAAGAAAAGACTGACCTCTTTTTCTGTCAGTTCAGCTTGTAAAGCATTAACTTTCTCCTTCAGGTCCTTGTTTTCTTTTTTATAAGATTCAATTTCTTCGATTCTTTCTCTGTCATCTCGATCCCTTTGCTCCTTCAGACGCTCTATTATTCTTTCCTAACAAGGGAAAGAATGGCAAAATGGAAAAGTTGGGAATCATTTTAAGAAAAGACAGAATTAGATTTGTTTGCATTATGCAGCACTTATTAAAAACAACCTTCAGAAGCAGAGGATGACTGAATTCATTGTATTAAAGTGAGTGCAAGACTTCTCTAGATTTCAAAATCATAAGATCAAGGTTTTAAATACCTGAAAAGAGTAACAATACAGTAACTTCATTAAAGAGCTATACTGATACGTTTAGCTTTGTGATAGATGTGAAAAGATATTCACTTCTATAATGTACTTCCTGTATTCATAAGTGATTGAAGTCTTGAAAACAAAACAGGCCATGACTAGTTTCCTCAGAGGCCATGACCAGTTTACTCAGCTTCAATTTTTGTTATTACCCTACAGTGCTTGCAATAAGTTGTCAAGGTTCCAAATCTAATTAGAAATCAGTCACTTGCTAACTCTCAGTAACTTGCAGCTTACATGTATTATATTTTGAGATGTCAAAAAAATAGTTGTCCAAGACACAGGAAAAATACCCTGGTATGAATTAAGAAATCCAAAGGCAGATTTTTCTCTGTCTAATTAACAGTAACCCTACAAACATTTAAACTCAACCATGTTTTTGTATATTTTACTGATTTCTGATTACTATGTCAAGGTTTGCTGAAAATCACTAGTAATTGACTGGGTGAATAATTTGAAGGGTGAAAAAGCAGATGCAGTAGTATGGTTTTGTTAAGATCTGATTATGTTCTACAAAATCACATTCCATCAATATGGAAGGATGCAAATACTATCCAGAGATAAACATTTAGGGTACAATGAAATAACCACTAGAATTGCATTTCAATTCGGAGCAGGTCTTAAAGAAGAGTATCAGGAGAACTACTGGTATCATTGGGGTGGTGGCAGTAGAAGCAACATCCTGCACCTGGATGAAGGCAATCCCAGGCACAAACACAGCCTTGGCAGAGGACAGACAGAGCAGCCCAGAGGAGGAGAACTTGACTGTGTACAGTGACAAAAATCTCAACATGACTCAGCCGTGACGAGCACTCAGCCCAGAACACCTCCTGTGCTCCTGGGCTGCACCCAAAGCAGCGTGGCCAGCAGGTCAGGGGAGGTGACCCTGCACCTCTGTCCTGCCCTGCTGAAACCCACCTGGGGCACTGCCTCCAGCTCTGGGGCTGGACACAAGGACACAAGGACACAGATGTGTTGGAGAGAGTCCTGAGGAGGGCCAGGAAGATCTAAGGGCTGTAACAACCTGGTCTAATGGAAGGTGTCCCTGCCCACAGCAAGGGGGTTGGAACTAGGTGATGACCTTTAACATCCTTCCAATCTAAACTTATGATACTAAATAACTTTAAGTTTATTCCTAATAACTATCAATATAAATTCTTAATCCCTTGAATATTAAGATGGCAGCCTCCATAAAGTAGAATGGTCTAATAATCATAAACATTCATATTCCACCTGGTTGTATTCAGAACTACTTCTATACCAGTTCTTTCTTGAAGATTTATTTACCCAAATGATTTTTTTCATCTATAACAAATTAAACACAACACTATTTCATCTTTTTAATGAACAGTATATTTTTTCTCTCAGTCAATCACAAAAGAAGACTAATTTATCTGTCAGCTGCATAAGGCTAAATGTCAAAAATGTGTTAAAAGGCCCTAATATACCATGTTTTACTTGATTAACAGCTAACTTGCAGAAATCTCAACAATGTGTTCTTGTTTCAGTCTTATTTGCATTGGCCAGCTTTCCTTATGCACTAATCTGGGACCTCACAGGTCTAATCTATTTGCACTTTATCACAGAAGCAGGAACTGAATTGCCCCAGCATATAGCTCCATTATCAGACATACTCCATTTCTTATCTGCTGTATGCTGCTACAGTAGGACCAACTTTATAAATATCAGCTTCATGAAAGCAACCTCTTGAGCTGCTTCGGGCCAGTCCAAGAGCTGAGATATTCTTCGAAAAGTTTCTTGTTATAACATCAAGGCAGCTGATAGCGCTTTTGTATGGTCTGATTTTCAAACTTNTATTCATAAGTGAAGTGATTGAAGTCTTGAAAACAAAACAGGCCATGACTAGTTTCCTCAGAGGCCATGACCAGTTTACTCAGCTTCAATTTTTGTTATTACCCTACAGTGCTTGCAATAAGTTGTCAAGGTTCCAAATCTAATTAGAAATCAGTCACTTGCTAACTCTCAGTAACTTGCAGCTTACAATGTATTATATTTTGAGATGTCAAAAAAATAGTTGTCCAAGACACAGGAAAAATACCCTGGTATGAATTAAGAAATCCAAAGGCAGATTTTTCTCTGTCTAATTAACAGTAACCCTACAAACATTTAAACTCAACCATGTTTTTGTATATTTTACTGATTTCTGATTACTATGTCAAGGTTTGCTGAAAATCACTAGTAATTGACTGGGTGAATAATTTGAAGGGTGAAAAAGCAGATGCAGTAGTATGGTTTTGTTAAGATCTGATTATGTTCTACAAAATCACATTCCATCAATATGGAAGGATGCAAATACTATCCAGAGATAAACATTTAGGGTACAATGAAATAACCACTAGAATTGCATTTCAATTCGGAGCAGGTCTTAAAGAAGAGTATCAGGAGAACTACTGGTATCATTGGGGTGGTGGCAGTAGAAGCAACATCCTGCACCTGGATGAAGGCAATCCCAGGCACAAACACAGCCTTGGCAGAGGACAGACAGAGCAGCCCAGAGGAGGAGAACTTGACTGTGTACAGTGACAAAAATCTCAACATGACTCAGCCGTGACGAGCACTCAGCCCAGAACACCTCCTGTGCTCCTGGGCTGCACCCAAAGCAGCGTGGCCAGCAGGTCAGGGGAGGTGACCCTGCACCTCTGTCCTGCCCTGCTGAAACCCACCTGGGGCACTGCCTCCAGCTCTGGGGCTGGACACAAGGACACAAGGACACAGATGTGTTGGAGAGAGTCCTGAGGAGGGCCAGGAAGATCTAAGGGCTGTAACAACCTGGTCTAATGGAAGGTGTCCCTGCCCACAGCAAGGGGGTTGGAACTAGGTGATGACCTTTAACATCCTTCCAATCTAAACTTATGATACTAAATAACTTTAAGTTTATTCCTAATAACTATCAATATAAATTCTTAATCCCTTGAATATTAAGATGGCAGCCTCCATAAAGTAGAATGGTCTAATAATCATAAACATTCATATTCCACCTGGTTGTATTCAGAACTACTTCTATACCAGTTCTTTCTTGAAGATTTATTTACCCAAATGATTTTTTTCATCTATAACAAATTAAACACAACACTATTTCATCTTTTTAATGAACAGTATATTTTTTCTCTCAGTCAATCACAAAAGAAGACTAATTTATCTGTCAGCTGCATAAGGCTAAATGTCAAAAATGTGTTAAAAGGCCCTAATATACCATGTTTTACTTGATTAACAGCTAACTTGCAGAAATCTCAACAATGTGTTCTTGTTTCAGTCTTATTTGCATTGGCCAGCTTTCCTTATGCACTAATCTGGGACCTCACAGGTCTAATCTATTTGCACTTTATCACAGAAGCAGGAACTGAATTGCCCCAGCATATAGCTCCATTATCAGACATACTCCATTTCTTATCTGCTGTATGCTGCTACAGTAGGACCAACTTTATAAATATCAGCTTCATGAAAGCAACCTCTTGAGCTGCTTCGGGCCAGTCCAAGAGCTGAGATATTCTTTGAAAAGTTTCTTGTTATAACATCAAGGCAGCTGATAGCGCTTTTGTATGGTCTGATTTTCAAACTTCTTTTTTTCTTTTTTAATTGAATATAATCCTTGCTGTTGTTATGAATTTTCAGTGCTTAGGAGAGGCTTTGAAATTAGGGATAAAGAGTTGAATGAATATGTTTTGCAGCTTAGTTCCAAAACGAACACAAATGCAACTGAAGTTGATTTGTTTCTAATTCCTGACAAGAGGACAAATCATACCAGCAATATAATCAGAAAAATACGAAGATTAAAAGAAGGAAAATTTGAAATTGTTTTATGATGTCTACATTAATTTCTCATTTAGTGTTCTCAAGATACTTGATCATTATTTATGAAAGAAAATCAAGAGACACTTGGAAAAATCTATTTTCATAAAGAATAAGGAGATGTGTTTTCTAATTCAGAGCCAAA
This sequence comes from Chaetops frenatus, assembly GCA_013400775.1. NCBI lineage: Eukaryota > Metazoa > Chordata > Aves > Passeriformes > Picathartidae > Chaetops > Chaetops frenatus. The sequence continues at coordinate 101,398 of VZTR01024936.1, forward strand.
ATCTTAATCTGTGTATTTTCAAGAAAAAATCAGGAAAACATTTGATTTTTGGACTTCAAAAATAGCTTTATAATTCATTAATATCATATGATCATGTTTTAATTTGTTTTTCTTCCTATAGAAGCTAAGAAAAGTAATTCAATCAGATTTCACTAAGTTGTGTTAGCTAAACTGGTATGAATAAATTTTATTTCTATTTTAAAAGGCTTTCCATTATTCTCTTGAATAATTTTATTCATTATTTTTAAATTAAAATTCTAAACACTATTGAATGGACAATGAATTAATATAACAAAAAAAACAGCCTAATCTCAGAGTATAAACAAAAAATCATATCGTTGTAAAGTAGGTCTGATAGAATATCTATAAAGAAAACAAGTAAAGCACACAAGATATGCATTTCTATGGAAATGGAAATCAGGCACTCTTAAATGAAAGCATCATCCTTTCTTGACTGCATTATGGAATTGATAAAAGTACTTATATTGATGCACTTGTTAAGCAAAAAACTCAGTACAGGTTCTTATGGCATTTGGACAAACCTCTACTCTTTATTTCTACCAGTATTCCTAGTGGAACTATTTAATATCTACTGCTAAAGCCTGTAGGTCTTAAAAATGCTTCTGCAGAGGGGAATAGGGCTAAGAAAGTTACTGAGAGGAGTTGGGATGAATTGGGAAGCTGGACACAGAAAGGAATGAGACACACGTGTAAACATACACTGTCAAAGAGTTTAGCTGCCAGAAGACAGAAGAAAGTCAGGCATAATGGCCCTTTTGGAATTTCTAGAAGATGGCTACTGGCTTCTTTCAATGTGTAAGTACATCCCAGAAATCACACCTGACTTTGAAAAATCTGCCCTTCCAAGTGTGGCCTTCAAGGGGCTTACAATGGAAAAGAAATTGAGGGTGATTTCTCTGTACAACAAATCAATCAAAATCATACAGAGATGTTTTAATTTTGGAAACTTTCCCCTCATTGTGTCTCATGCTCTCAGATCAAGCACCCTGTTTTTCAAAAGCTAATTTGAATTCTAACTCTGCAGTGTTGTTTGCCTCCTATTTCTATGCAAGTCTCCATTGTGACAGTCACTCTGCTTCCCAAAGGACTGTTTTAAAAAACCCTAAGCTGCTTCTGTGGGCATTTTGGGAAAGCGACTAATCCAGAAAAGAAAGTTCACAAGGAGAGAAAACAGATTTAAAAGTACTTCCTGACATTTTTTATTAATTCACTGTGAAATTGATGAACACTGTGTCCAGATTAGCAGTGAAAGATTACAAAAATGTGTAATTTTACTGCATAAGTAAATGCTTATCCACATGAATCAATACTAATGACAACTTTTTTCCACTATTGTTGACCAAGCAAATGCTAGGAAAGCAATTAAACCCAGAAAAAATAAAAAATCTGACATTAACATTGTACGTGTCAGTGCCAACACCACAGCGGCATTTTCAAGTCACATACAGTCATAAATACCTTCATAGGATTACACACTGCAGAATGGCACATATTACTTTAATTAGTCACACTCATCTCTTCACGTTTAAGTGGTGTATATATTAAGATCTGTGAGCTGCAAAATGTGGATATTTGTACTAATTTTTTGGGCATATAAATTCACTTGCATTACCTCGTATTCAAAGTCAAATGAAAGAAGAAACCTGACCTCATTGAAACTGGTAGGAATGTTGCCACTAATTTAAACAGTCCAGATTTATCCCTTCTCCTAGGTATTTTCAAATTAAAGGCATAGAGTTTGTAAAGGAAAAAATAGGAATTGTCAATTTTTTTTAATGAAACAGTTTTCCTTAAAAATGAAATATAGAAAGCCAGTAGTGCTTACAGCAAGCCAAGGTAACAGTTGGTACAGCCACTTGCTCTTGGCCCCTGCTTAATGGACAAAAGAACAGGATAATCAAGATCACAGAAAGAAAAAATGCCCAAAACTCTACCTTCTTTAAGTCAGGTGTCCAATGCCTTTCAGTTCTTGCAAGGGATAACCACTCATGTCATTGACTAAGGCAAAATCTTCCCATGTCCTGGGCCATTTTCTCCATGAGCATTCAAAGGACATCACTCCTTCCCCTCCAAGTCCTGTGCCAGCTCATCCCCTGGCAGTCACTTCCTGCTCATTCTACTGCTTCCCTGCTTCCCTGACAAGGCCCATAGCCTTTGGGACTGCTGTCAGGCCAGCTCAGAAGGACATGTTCTGCACACACTTTACCCACAAGAGCAGCACATAAAGCTTTTCATGAGTAAACATTACCTTTTCTGATAGAGCTTCCTCTAAGGTTGCTAGTGCTGTGTCTGTGTTACTGGAATCTGTCTGCAGTGACTTCACTCTGTCTTTTAGATTAGTTAGTTGTTTGTCTTTGTCCCTAAGTTGCTCCTGTAGATTTTCAATCTGCAAATAAAAACATTATAATAATCATCAACCTTGTCATAACGTTCCAAGAGGGGATTGGGTGCTGAGTGCATACATACCACACACATGATACACATACCCCAGCATATTGCCAGGTTTGTAACTGCTATATCAACAGTTTTAAACTTCACTACTTTCTATTTTGTTTTCTTTTGCTGAAGAAGTATAATTTTCTAATAAAATCAAGGAAAAATCTCAATGCGGTCAGGTATTTTATTATTTAGATATTTTCTGATATTAATCACTCTAGCTTAAGGTACTGCATTATCTCAGTAATTCAAAGTATGTCTGGAATTACCCCTTTAGATTATTCTAGTTCAATAAGAAGGACAAAGAAAGGGTGAGGCAAAGCAAGTTGAGTGAGCCTTAAAATGAGGAAGAAGAAAGATGATAACCAGCCTATTGAAACATCTTTTCTTCCATGATTCCCTGCTGTAAAGAAGTCAGCTGGGCAGAGATCAAGATGTTTATACTTAAAAAGGCTAAACCCACAAACACCCAAACAAAAAACCTCAAAGGACATCACTTCTGTTCACTTTTTTCACCTCTATGAATATTTAAAGTATGTCACTGTATTTTGGATATTTTAAGTTCTTTAAATAAATCTGGTTCTCCATCTAGAAAGCGTTTGAACATTTTGCTGAAGTACCTGTAAGCACACTGGTTTGTTAAACATGTCATGATTTTAGTAGTTAATAATAGTTAAAACATGTCACTATTTTCAGTAGTTAAATCAGGAAGAGTTAAATCACGAAGGTTTTGCACAAAAAGTTGTCCACAGGGCAATGTGGACTTTGGAAGCAAATGTGAATAAAAGCACTGAGCTGCTGACTGTCATGGCAATCCCCCTGCGAGGCTGTAAGGCACTGTGACCTCTGGGCAGGATGCATGGGGGGGGTGTTATGTTGTATCTGTAAAATTTCATTAATTGTCTGTCAGAAGAATCCCCCTGCCTCCATCCTGCACTCTCAGTGCCACTTACTGTTATGCACAAACTGGCACAAACCCAGGATTTGTTACTTAAGACTTCGCACAAATAAATAGTAACAAGAAAATTAACTGGTCTGTTATTTCAGTATACCACTTTAGATAATATGAGAAAATATGCCAAAATCCATAAAGTATCACTTGTTCAAAACTGGTTTTAAATATGATGTCAGCATTAGACAAATTATTACTGTCAACAGATATTTAATTTCTTACTTTCATCCATGATTTTTCACTTTGGATCAAATTCTGTTGCTACTGAAATGAATTCAGTTTCCCTGTTCATTTTATAATGTAATGATTTTTTTTTTTTCACATAGCCAATATCCTTCCATTTAAAGCAACTCAGATTTTAACAGAGGCAGGAGCTTTTACAGTTACTTTAAAGATTTCTTTACAAACCTGAAGCTGAATTCAATGCATGTGCAGCTCTGAAGAAGTTAACAGTTATGTCAATAAAAATTTGATCTCCATATGCAAGAATGTACCACCATAATCAAATACACTTTAATTTGAGGTGCACCTTGGTAAAAATTCTCCTCCTACTACATTATACAAGTGCAGGAGAAAAAATCCTGACATTTTGACTTCATATATATCTATAATTAACCAGTCATAAATCCACAGTACAGCTGTGTGCATTGTATAAAGTGTGGTTTTTTAAATTAAATTTTAAAAGAATTTAAATAAAAATTGAAATAAAATTTGAAAGTAAATTTGGAGGAGCAGAATTCAATTAGAAATTCTTTACAGTATGGCAAATACAAGTCTTGTACCTTTTTTTTTTTTCATACACATAGTTTGGTGTATCAGATTACTGCTATGAGCCAACGATTCCACTTGCTGTGTAAACTATGAAATACTAAGGAATATATAGAAAGGTCTTTTTGGGAAGACCTGACATAGAATAGCTTACTCTTGTGAATGACCTCTTGAAATATTTTTATTCGTGTGTATATTTTATACAGATACAGAAACACGATACACATGTTAATGAGTTAAGACTTTTTATTTTATGGCATGTGTATTAGTCACATCTAAAATTACATTAACTGGCATTCAGAGGACTGCACACTATGTTTCTTTCTTTACTTCATCCAAGTATTAATGATTCCAACAACTACCTCATGACACCCTGTGGAATACTTAAGCAATTGCACATTTCAGCTTCACCAAAACAAATTCTCAAGTAAAAGGGAAATAAAACAGGAGAGTGAATATTGATTACATGTTCTTTAAAGCAAAGTTAAGATCTGGTCCTTTACTATCATCAGCTTGACCTACCAATTCTAGGCACCCTAAATTAAAGTACTTATTTCCTATGCACAGTGCTTATCTGAATTCCACAGCATTTACACGATTTCCTTCCTCTTAAAACTAATTGAAAATATGAGCCAACCCTTAACCAAGAAAACATGTTCTAAAATTATTCAGCATTTACTAAATTCTTTCCTCAGAGGTAAAAGAGAACAGGCAGCAAATTAAAAACATCCCCATTGAATCACAACTGCTTTCAAATAAGTCACTCAGTACATACTCCATAGATAAAATAAGAGTAACGGATCTAATTATTCTTCTTTTTGTGCTATACAAACCTGAAGGAAATACTTTGATGGGAACAGGACCACACTGGGGTATGTGAAAGCAGAATCAGGACCACAGAGTATTTGTCTGTTGGGATGGGCACAGGATTAGCAAAGACCTACTGATGCAGACAAGACTTCATGACCAGTTAATCACAGAGTTCTCTCAAGATTACAGGAGACAAAGAGATTGAGAGGTCTCACATGCTAAATTCTTGGAACACAAGATATGATTTAGTTCTTTCTGAATTTTTCAAATCCAGAAAGAACAACAAACCCTCTGGTAACCTCTGTCATTCTCCAACACAGACATATATTTGGGTACAAGCATTTATGTAAGAATACAATTGTTTTATTGAATAATGACTTTTGAGCATGCCTGAATTCAGTTTATGGCAGGGACTGTTAAGACCTTCTTAATCCTCAAGTACTTTTACTTTTTTTTTCTGATAGGAAGTTAGTTACTGTGAAGTTCTGTCAACATCTATTTCTTACCTCTTCAACCTGCTGCGTCCCTGTGCCAGGATGAAAAGAAACTGCTCTATTCTTTCTGTATTTCAGAAAGTGTGCATATTCCCAGGGCTTAAGCCAGACTTTATTCTTTCTTTTAAAACAATAGTCTTACAGATAAATGTCTTTCCTATGAGGCATCCTGTCAATAAACCTCAAGTGCTAATCTTGTCACCTTTTGGCGACGGTCTCAGGAATGCTTATTAAATACTCCAGGGATTAAATTAAATCTCACCCGCAGACAGACTTTAAAATTCTCCAGTAACCCAAGTTCTCAAAAGAAAATTCCTTTCATTGTGAGAATGAAGGTACTGTACTACGAAACTTGCAAGAAAATTGTATAATCAAAGAAAATGTTCCATGCTGTAACAATTTGCCTTCAGAGATACGCATTAAAGTATATGAGAATTTAAGAACCTGTAAGAGAGAAATTACCTAAGACTTTTTGGGCCTAGCTAATGAAACCATGAAGCCATATATTTAAACTTAGCTGCTTCTGTATTTGAGTTTTAAATAACTCATACAATAAGTATTTTGTAACAATGGGGTTTTTTACTCCTAAAGTTCATCCTGCTCTATTCCAAATTTCTGTAGGCAGAAGTCTTTGAGATTTGTTTCATACTGAAGTGCAGACCATGTCAGTTGCAGTGAAGTAGATCAATAATATAAGTTTAGTTTGATATAAATTTAAAATTGAACCTAGGGCAGAAAACAGAACTTTTTTACGTATAATTTGCATTACTTCCAAAAAAAAACCCAAAACCAAAAAACTTTGCATTTTAAGAAAATAAATCCTACTAAACAATTTCCCAAGTACTGTTACAGTCTACTTTAAACAAGTAATGGCATTACAAGAAAAAGGGATTTAATAAGCAGCATTCATCCAACATGAGCATTATCTATGACTACTTTAAAACTTAGTATTAATTTTCAGACTTCAGCCTTATAGACATAGATAACAAAAGACAAAAGTAATGTAACTATTAATCAAAACAGAAAAAACCAGGCATAGTTCAAATATAAAACTAAATGGCTACTTACACATAATTTATTTTTATTAGTAAGACTCATGGTAAATGTTCTGGCTCATATGGTCCTTCTCAGAAACATCTCAGGATGTCCCAGAACATGAAACCAGCTTTGGGAGTGGCTCAGTAAAATAGATGTCTACAGACATCCCAACATCTCCTTTAGCTGTGTGTGGATGTGTGCATGCTTAATTTGTAATGAAACAGCCAGAAAAAAAATGAAATTACTTTACCCTACCATGACTGTAAAAGTACTACTACCTGAGTAGTAACAGTAGACTTAGTACAGAGGTATCGTTCTTGGAAAGCACTACAGATTTTTAGCAAGAATTTTTTTACCAAACGGTGTACACTTACAAAATATCAGTCAAAACATTTGAAAATTAACAGGCTTTACAGCAGCTATTTGAAGTTTCAGTCTATGGAGTGAGAGGGGAAATTATCCTCAGAGTCATGATATGACCTAAATACAGTTCTTAGTTTAAGCAGAATTTCCATTAATAAAATGAGCCCATTGAAGGACAACTTCTGCTCCAACAGTTTGATACTGCAGATTGTCTTTGGACTTGAGACTGCCCCAAAAGTGCTTCCCCATCCAGTGCCAGAAACTTTGACTTTGTTTTTCTTCCTTTTAAGTAGGCAGACAGACAAGCATTAATTAAGAACATTTTTTCAAAAGTAAAATATCACATACTTTTAGATTCCAAAAATTAAAATAAATGTTATGTTAAAAAAAGTCCTATAAAATAAATAATATAAGACTCTTTAAAATATTATAAAATAGAGAGTTGCTGTTTGCAGCTGAATATGTTCACTAACATGTAAGATTTGTACTATTCTTTTGCTTGACTAACATAACTGGAAAAAAGCTTGTAATCTTATAATGACATGATAAAATACTCTTGGATTCCATAAGCAGATCCACTGAAGTCCTTGATTATGTCTCAAAAGAATAACGGTTCTTCCTGATAGCTGCCTATTGCACAAGATGTTCTCAATTTAAAGTATTTCCAAAGTGCCTTCCTGTTACTACCTTGCAAATTTACGTTTTCCAAATTGAAGTAATACAGCAGCATTTTACTTACTTCAGATTACAATAGCAATCCTGGTTCAATAGTACTTTTTAGCTCTATATTCCTTTATTATTTTGCTCCACAAGCCTTTCTTCAACACCAGAGGTTCTAGCTGGCCGAAACCATGTGGCCAGGTCAATCCCACTGGATTACTAAATCAGAGACAGTAAAGGTATTTTTAAAGCTGTCCATAAATATTACGTAGCCCTTTAGGTTATGTAAAAGAACATCTCCACCTATGGATATGGTGTGTTTCCAAGGAGAAAGCACTCTCCATTTCAGTAGATCTGCAAGGTTTCCACAAAAAATGATTGATCTGTCTCAAGACTTTTTACCTCAAACTGCCTTCAGGAGGACAGCTCCAAGTGCTGCAATGCAGCTGCAAAGTGACTGTCACAAAGGAGCCAATGGAGCAAGTGCTGCTTCAGCCATCAGCCCTCACCTCAGCCCGATGACAAGGGAATAGAGCAGTGGCAGGAGCTGGTAATCACCCCACTGCCACCTTCCCAAGCTAATCCAAGCAGGAAGAAAATAATCCTTCTGAATCCTGCTCTACTTGACAAGCTTAAAAAACAGAAATATAAATAAGACCAGAATAGGAAACCAGAACAAAAAAAAAAAAAGGTAATCAGAGCATTTTTCTTGATGTATGCCTGCACTGTTTCCCCCAAAAACTACAACACATTTTCTACTTCTTTAAAACTCATATTTTTGCTGATAGGATCACACAGATGATCAGATTAATAATGAGGTCTGAAAACTTAATTTTATGGCTGATCATTATTTTTGTACCTATATTCTATAAACGTAAATTATTATATTCTAAATATTCATTTACATTATCAACCACATGATGGTGTCCATTTTATCCAATGCAGAAGCATCATCTTCCTTTTTTCCTTCATTTGAAGTTGCTGATTTTTACATGCAATTTATCTCTAAAGAAGTAGCAAGTGCTTTGGGTCAGGAGGATGTGCATTTACAAAGGGGTTAAGCAAAACCTACCTGGTGTCTGTAGTAGCAATTAAATATAAAGAAAACCCAAGGCAAAAAAAGGCAAGTTTACACAGATTCTGACATGTGGAGATGGGAATTTTCATGGAATTAAATGAAGAAAATAGAACAGGCAAAAAGAAGGGAAAGGTATAAAATGATGAAATATGCTAAAGTAATCTGACAGCAGAACCACCACTGTCAGGTTGTGCCACCTGAACAGCATTAAGAGTTGCTTTTATATTGTATCTTATTAAAATATCACATTTTCTTACAACAAATCTCTGTTCTAAGGAGTAAGCAATTCAGGAATATTTTAAGATCTAGAAGACATTCTTGCTAGAAACAGTTTAGTCCTGTATGTTGGACTATCCACACATTTGATATTCTACTCAACACATCCACCACAATAAAGTCGCAAAGCTGCAAAAACAAAAAATGATACTAATGAAGACATGAAATTTACATTGATATCAAGCTTCTGAACAGCTGTTACACAGTAATTAAACTTTCCCAGAGTATGCTTAGGAAAGCAAGTCTGTGGTAGAATCCAAGGATCTACTCACATAATGTGCAAGTATTTCCTACATCATAATTTGTTCCCTGTGATTGAGTTTGTTAAATGCATCAACTGAGGATTAGAGAAATCTCAGGGAAAACAGCACAGTACAGAAGCATAAGGTATTATTACAGTATATTAAAAAATCCAATAGGATTTGAAGTTTACCTAAATAGAAAATACATATACTAAATAATTTTGGAGAGAGGAAAGAAATATATATAAAGAAGGAAAAGAATCTATGAACTGTTGATCAGTAGGGGGAAAAGTATGTAATTTACTGGGATATACAGTAGTAGTCTCTGGTCAGTTCCTGTTATATGCGACTTCAAAAAAATTGTCTTAATTCCATGATTGGAAATATCAGCCTACTGTCTCATGTACTTTTTGCAGAAACTGAGAGCATCCTATCGCATCAACAAATAGAAGCAAGTACAATTAAAATTGGAGATCAAAAGTGATAAGTATCTTTTCCTCTTCTTCTTCCAAAACAAGCATGTATGTTTGTTTTATTATGCAGTCACTGAAGGAAATAGTCCATCCATTTTTACTTCCTGTGAGATTCTAGATCCTTCCATAATACAGGATTCAAAGGTACAGGTACAGGAAGGATTTAGAGCAATCAACAAGCATTAAGAGAGAAGAGGTGTGTGCTGAGTTTTCATACAGAGAGCAGAAGAAAACTCCCCCAGGGCTGCTTAGGGAAGAGCTCTGCCCTCAAGTCAGTTGATACTTTTACAGGGCTATAAAAGCAGGTCAGTGGGCAAATGAGCCAAGAGAGGAGAAGGCTGTCACACAGAAAGGAGCTCCTGGACTGAAAGCTTGGCTTCTGTTGCCAGACTCCAGCTGAGAAAGAGCTGGAACTTAATGCTAAAATTAACCTTCACCAGGAAGCTAGCCAAAAGAAGCCTGGGCTGATAATATCCACTTGTGTATCTGGAAATACTCAGTCTCTGTCTCCTCCTCCTCAGGGGCCAATAAATTCTCTGAACAAAACAGCTTGACTCTTGGACTCTTCTAAGCAGGACTCACAATCTTGTGAGACATCCACTGAAAAGCTTTTGCCCTCATTATCTGTATTTACTGTGATGTAATTCAGAATGCAATAGGTATTTTCCAGATAGTAAATACAGAAATACAAAATTGACTAACACATAATTCCATTTCTGACTAGAGGAGGCAGACATTCATTCTTAACAAGCTAATGTTTCTCATAATGCCTGTCTGTATATATGAGGGCCAGATTTTCAAGCTGGGTTGGTTGGGTACCTACATCTCTCAATATTTTACAAGTTACGGGCTGATTACTGAACTTTTTTTGAAGTCTAGTCCAATTTGCACACTGAGAGCATCTGAACTCCCTGTCAAAGTTAACCATGAAAAATCATACCTTTCTGCTCAATAATACCTTGCTGGTGCTTGAAAACATCTGGTGATATTTTACTCATGGCCAGTTTTGTACTATTTGGTATATATACAAAAATTTTTAAAGAAGACTTTGTGAGGAAAACTATTACACTATGTCATATGCCAGTTAAAGAAGTATGTATACATTAATATACTGTAATGTAAATTCACATGGAGGAAAGAAAAGAGCTGCTTTGGCATTCTTATACTTACAG
>VZTR01024936.1:112236-183008 GCA_013400775.1 Chaetops frenatus
CTTGTCATTCCTACTATGTCTGTATCAATTGGAGAAGACTTTCCCAATCTCTGCCCAGATTGAGAAGTTACAGCACATCTCATAAAAACATTAACAGATGGTGAGAAGAGAGAGGCGGCTGACAAGTTGTACAGACAAGTGTTGGGCAACAGGGAACACTGAAAAGGGAAGCTACAAAAGAAATAGAGTAAGAATAGGCACCCCTAGAGGTTGCAGAAAGAGAGTAGGAGCCAGTTTGACAGTAGCTTGGGAAGTTTTCCAGAGCAATGAACACAGAGCAATCAAAAGGCTGGGCAAGAACAGGGAATAACAAGAGGTGTATATTGTGTGCAGTGCTTTAAAATACAGAGATATATAAAGGGAATATAGGTATAGAAAAGTAAAAACAACATAAGCTGTGAAATAGATGACCAGTCTGCTCTGAAGGCAGATTTAATTTGGATATCTGAAGTATTACAAGAAAAACACTAAAAAGCATATTACCTTAATTTTAATTGAAATTATTTCACTTCATAACATGTTATTAAAATCAATGTAGTTATTAAAGAGCACCATATTCATTTTATATCCTTTGAAAAACTATTAAGATAGGAAAACAGAGAGACACCCAGAAAAAAATATTTCTATTACAGAAAAGAGCCATAACCCTGCATTCTGACTAACAGGCAGAAACCTTACAAATGGCATCATTTCAAAGTGAAAACGTTGAGCAGGTTGTGATGTGGAGAGGCTGAAGCCTGACTTAATCCCTAGAGGAAAAGCAATGTTTTCATTCACTGTAAGAATCTTCTTCAAATCCTGCTTGTGGGCAGTGAAACATACTGTAATACTCTAAGATCCTTTCCAGGACTGCCTATGCTACCCAGCAATGAAAAACCTATGGTAATTGAATTTTCTTTCCCATTTGAAGGCTATCCAATCACTTAATAGATGACCTTGTCAATCTGATTTCATGCTACTCATTTTCTAAGATTTACACTGTCCAAAATAATTTATCCACATTTGTGATATTTATACCTTCAGAATGTTGAAATAAAAAACTAAGCTCTAGTAACTTTAGACAGAAACCCAAACCCAACAGGTTTCTAACCATTCTTCTTGTCTGACACTTTCACATTTCCATTCTTCTTCTGACCACAAAATGTCTGAAATCACACATGGTTTTTCAGGTGGGATGACACAAAAGTCATTTAGAGAGCAGTTATTATCTTTTGCTCCACTAACCATTATTTCTGCAGACAGAATATTGGCAATTTTCACTACCACATCCCATTTGAAATACTTTTCAAAACTGTATTCATCATTGCCTTCAGCCTCCTGGCATTAACACTCCAAATTTCTTTTTGGGCTAGTCATCATCTCCTTTTCCCCATCTGCATTCAAAGGTGGTTGGGGGTTTTTTTTTCCCCCCTAACTGAAACACTGAAGAGTATTTTCTAAATGAAAATGTTGAAGAAAGTTGTATCTGAAATACAATTCTGCCTTCTCACTCCAAATAAGTCCCTCTCATCTTAACTGCAGTTGTTTTTATACTTTTTGATAGCTCTTTAATCAACTTAAATAACTTTTTTTATTACATGAAGTATTTTTTTCACTTTTATTCTTGCTGTCTTGGATTATTTCTTTTCATATTCAATCCAGAATTATGACTTGTAATAAAGTATTTCAGATCTAAAAAGTCACTGCTCCACTGAAATACCATATTCTTGATGTAAGCAGTCCAGTTAAGGAAATGACACCAAATTTAAACTCTATCATAATTTGTAGTATCCCAATTTTTCTTTTCTTTTTTATATTTTAGTTTATGTACATGTGCACTGTAATACTTTCAAAATATCCATTTTATTTTTACTAACACCACTGTATATTCCTACTGATGGCTTGAGGTTACTCTTTAAATCACCAGTCTGAGTGAAAGAAAAGAATACCTTTATTTCCTTTCCTGGAAAGTTTAAAGAGATATTTAACATGCTTTGTAAGGTTTGAATTTGAAACTTAATACATTTCCCATTTAAACAACTCCTGTAGTTTTGATTCCAATGCAAAGCTATAAAAGATACAAGAGTCTAGACAAAAGCAAAATAAATGCACATTCAAACATCATCACACTGTTCCAATGGACAGTGCAACTCAGATCATACACAATTCAGAAAATATCAAATGCCTAATTGCAACATGCTACAACTAATTTTGTCAGAAGACCTGGCCATAAATTACATTATGACTATAATTTTATATCTCCTTATAAGAACAGTTTCACAGCATCCCTTTAACACAGAATTGTGTGACGATGTTAAACATATTTGGTACATAAGTACAGACAGATAATTCACTCAATAGATAATGTTAGTTTTATTTGATTGTTTTAGAACACAGAGAAATCCCAGTATACTTTTTTTAATTGAGAAACTTTCAGATAAATATACTGCTCCTAATTTGAAACAGTAAATTAATTGCATAGAACTTGTGAATCACAGACGTTTCACACTTGAAGGGAAGAAAATTGCACATATAGTGCTCTAAAACTGCTCAAACCTATTTAGTCCTTAATTACATATATCTTTCCACAGTCTTACAAATTTTTTTGAGATTCCTAATATTCTTTCATTTTCCAGTTTTCTTGTAAAATATTCTGCTTAATAATATAATACTTCATCAAAATCAACACAGGAAAAATATTAAACTTTACACTACTATATTCTCAAATTAAGGCATAAAGGGGCAGAAAGATTGAAAAGAGAGGAGGTATGCCCTAAAAATTTAAATTAATTTAAATGAAAAAATTTGTAAAAATTTGTAATAGCCAAAAAATGTACATTGAAAGTAAATGTAACAGCCCTGTCTCTTCACTACTATAAATAATGGATATAGGAATTCAATACAGCTATGTTGATTTCTATTATAAGAGTACCCTGGCCTTAGAAATCACATTTAAAAGGTTGTAATGGAGAATCCAGTTTCACATGGTATCATTTTATATGAGTTTCCTAAAGTACCAGTGGTAAAAAGTAGGAAAAAAACCCCAGAGCAGTTAAGCTGAAATGGTTAGCCAGTAACTAATCAGAAATAATAATATTCTTTTTATTGGAAAGTTTCCTGTTAGCTCCTTGGTTACAGAAACCATCTAAATTCATATATAAGGGACAGTGGAATACATTTACATGAAAGGAAAGCTTTTGCAGAAAGATAACAGATCCCTGCCCCCTTTTTTAGAGATGTCTTTTCTAAACCATTCTACATTAACTCCTGGTCAGTGTACATAGGTTTAGACACAGGGAGAGTTGCAGTGCTCAAAATGTTAATCAGAGAACTCAGATTCCTGTAACCATGAGATGTAATTTAGGATTTTCCCTATAGCTGCACTAAAGACAATGCACATATTGAGTTTCACCATTAGTTACTGCAGGCCAGACAGAGTCTTTCTACATATAAACTATCCAAGTACCACTAAACTTAAACTGAAATGTTGAACGCAGTAACCTCCATGTCTTTAATCAACATCTGCTGAACAGTTTAGTTTCTCTATAGCAGCAAAGGTAGGACAGCAATGCTTTTATGGAAATGTCTGAATAGGAAGTAATCTGTAATCTGATATGGTTTTGTGTTTAAAAGATAGTTCGCTTTTGGTATGAAAAATGTCCTTTAAAAAAAAAAAAAACACTGAATATCCTTTATCTTGTATCTCCTCAAAACCAGAATTCAGTTTGTATGTGAAACTTAGCCTCACTGAAATAGCATCAACTACACAAAAATAAAGGAAAATTTTTATAAAGTACATCTATGACACAGAAATACTTTCCTCTCTGAATCGGTTTTTCATTAGGACTTTGATGCCTACAATTTGTTAATCAATTCTTCAAATTTAGAAGATACAATCATGTATCATCTTCCCCCTTCCCAAAGCTGGAGTGATTTATAAGGACTCATGGAATGTGTTGCAATCTGAAAATTTCAAGACAGAGGATGAATTACATTACATTTCATAAATTGACAGTACACAGAAATCAGTAACAGTTAAAGAGTGCAAACAGTGAGAACTGATGAACACAAAATGCAAGAAGTTATTGTTATTGTAATTCTAATTATTGTAAGTCTAACACAAAACAAGTTCCCAAGGACAGTTTACTGGGATGACCTCTTTTGCAACTAAATTAGCAAACTCCTGTTTTCTATTACTATATTCTAATTTTATACTTTGAAAGTCTTCCCATTTGTTCAGCTGTTTACTATCCTCACAACATTCAAAGAATCTCAAAATTCATTGATTTTTATTAAATAAACATTCAAATCAAACTATTTATGCTTCCCATAACAGCTACAACAAAATCTCAGACTCAACCATGAATGAAGATTTTGGGATAGGACACAGCAGGTATTTCACTCAAATTTAAATTATGCTTTAACACTCTCCCAATCCTGTCTGTCAACAAGCTTTAAGATGAAGATTTGACAGATTCCTGTGGACCTTTAGCAGCTTCTCCCTCAAGATCAGCAGAAGGCTCTACACAGAGCAGTGTGCAGAGGTTCCCATGGTGCACAGTCACTTTGGCATGAGGTTAAGCACAGAGTAATAAAGGACTTTGTGCCTTTCTGGAGACATTAATGCAGATTTCTGCTGTCAAATTAATGCACCTCTTAGGCAATAAATATGGTGGACCTGATTTTTCTCCCTGATAAGTAAGGGGGGTTGCTGTCATAATTACCTTTAGCAAATTTACTGCAGATTTATTCTTAAGTGAATAGTAAATAAGCCCTATATTTCTTTCATATATAAAAGATCACACAATGTTATGCCATTTTTCTTTTTACAATCCAAGAATTACTTTACTCCCTTCTCTTTGTTTCACTTTGATCTCAGCACTATGCCTGGCTGGGCGTTAAAAATTAAAGTCAGGTGTGTTAGAAGCAAGTGAATTAGATTCAGATTCCATTCTGAAGTTGGACTTACTCTACTCATATTCAAACATACCATTGCTGATTCTCCCACCAAGAAATACGTACTACTTGGCAACCAGAAAATTATCAAAGCAATCTGACCAAATTGGCACCACTAGCCCCAGCCACATCTGGTAACTATAACACAAAGGGAGAAGTATGAAGATAACAATTCTCATTTATTGTTACCATTAAACTTATCTGCATGCATACTCCTGAGTCTTTGAACTTCATGATTTCATAAAGCCAATAAGAGCTCCACTCAGAGGTGAGGGGTGACGCCTTTCTGATTGTGATTAAATACCCAATTTACTAAGGTATTAGAGCCTCTAGACACAGAGTGTTCAGTCAGAGGGACAGCAATGGAATACCACCAGGAAAGCACAACTGCCAACATCAAGGAGCTCTAGCAATGTATAAATTAGGGTGGTTGATTCTCTGCCAACAGAAGAGCAGAGTCTTATCATACTACAAAATTGATAAAACCTAACTGCTAATGCATAACCCTACTTTTTATATTTAGTAGGAAATGTTTCTTTTTTATTTCCAGATATAACAAACTTGGATACACATCAAGTAAAGCTGCCAATCAAGTGTAACTGCCTATCCCAGCAAACAGGTGAACAAGGGCAGTGGGATCTATTTATTTCAGGATTAGGAAAGGATGGTTTATCCTGATTAGTAAGTTATTCAGTCACTATATTGCTGAATATTTCACTCATCAGACCATAAAAAAATTAATCTCTCAGATGAACTCATACATAAAATGCATCATTTCTGAATCACTTAGGATTTAAAATTGTCTTCTCATGGGGGTTACTGCATATAATTAACATGCTGATTCATTTATTTTCCTAAGGAACATTTCATAAAATTATGATTTGAGATCTGCCTATCCCTGTGAATCCCCCTCATCAACGTCTGTGTCAGTCACTGAAGGTGAGAAGGCACCCAACCTCCTTCCTCCCTGCCACAAATCACTCACCTGGAGCACAGACCTTGAAAGAGTTTCCAAGAGAAACATCAGCATGTAATAGGACATCCAAGCCTTTTGGGCTTGTGCAATACTTTGTTTCATGCACAGCTTCTTGGGGGATCTGATTTTGTGTCATTTCAATGAGTTGTCAAGGATTCAGTGCTAAACTGCTGGCAGGTACAAAACCAGCTGAATCTGTCATGGTGAGACAGAGGGGAAACAGCCAGGCTGCCACTCAAAGATGCAGTTCCAAGAGCAGGGAATCACATGAATACACTCTCAGTGAGCAGCTAAAAATTCCAAGTGAGTCATGACAGCAGGATACCTCTCTATGTAAAATTATTCTATTACACTTACAAAATTCTCCCTTATAATTTTTAATTCCGATCAGTAGACTTCTATTACATTTTTTTGAAATAAATTTCATTTCTTCCAAGAAAAATGTATTTCTCCTAAACAATTCTTATTTTCTCTGATTCTTTTTCAGATATATAGATAGCCATCAATTTCCCTAAACAATTCCTTTATGGTCTACTGCACCTCCAAAATATGACAATTTCTACTTCCCTTTTGCCCAGTCACACTACACATAACTGAGCTATTTCACACTTCAAAAGAAATTTCCCTTAAATCTATTAAAAAGAAAATATTACTCTTCACATAGCTTAAAATTCCCAGCATGTGCGTTGGGTGTTTCATCAGCATGAATAAACTTAATATCTTATTTAAAGAGAACTTTGTTAATTATTATTGACATTTCAGAGCTGAAGGGCAGCTTCCTTCCTCCCCAGCAGCACTGGTGTCATGCCAGCAGTGTGAAACCCTTATGTAAGTGCCTCATTAAGCTCAGTCCCAGTTTGCAGATGGACACTGTGTCCAGGAGCCCTTGTGTGTGCTGTGAACAGCCTGAATGTTCAGTGATCCCACTCTCTTCATCATGTGAGGAACCCTCTCAAAACCAGCTAGCATAACTTGATCTAAAATAACTTATTGTAGACAATTGCAGTCAATATTTTTTCTTACTTTTGAGTCCATGATTTACAATACACCTGATATTCAAAAATTGCCACGTTTACAGAAATGGCATTGGATAAAAGTTTTTGAATTTTGTAATCTCATTAAACTCTATTTGAAGAATTCAGTGATACCTACAAAGGTAAGTGCTTATTTTCAAATAGGCCAGCAAGCAGAAGTGTGTAATCCATCTGTTCTCCTTTTGAAGGGTAGGCTTGAAAAAGAACAGCAGTAGCAAGCAGGTCATGGACAATAGAGGAGGGAAGAAAAACAAAATTCTGGACTTCCAGCCTCAGTGGGTCCCAAATTCTTTGGAAAGGACAATCCATTGAAGCAAAGGCTGGAAAATTTATCCTGAATTTCAATGAGCAAGGATTTACCTAGACTCATAACTACGGTTTTATGGCTGGATGAACACTTAGGTTGGCTTCACTAAGTGAATGTACATTAGGTCACATATTTCTAGTGATCTTTATTTAAAAACTGTAAAAACTTAGTAGCATAATGCAATACAAAGAATGGGAAATTTAGCTAAAGAAAAGTGAAAATGATCCCTGCCTCTGATCCTAATGACACTGTTCTCAGTGTCTCTGTGTACAGGTTGAGAGCATCCCAACAGCTGTTCTGGTTAGGCTTAAGGGGGATTTGTGTTTACCAAACAGTCCCAAAGTTGCATTTGATTGTGCAGAATCCCTGAGGATACATTTTTCTGATAATGTATTGGGATCAGTTACACCGCCACCCTGGATGAACAATTGACTATATTTAGTTCAATTTCACTTTCAGTCTATTCTGAAAAACATACCATGCTTTGGCAAAGCTAGAAGCCTAAGTAGCCAACAAAGTACAATTTTCTAATACTAAGTAAACTGAATACTGTACTCTTAAAATGGAAATATACTATTAGAAGATTCAATTATTAAATAATACAAAAGTTTATAGTCACCATAGCAGCTTGGTAGCATCAAAACTTTCATGCTACACCAGAAAGACTTCTCAATTTTAAGTTTTTTAACATCTGAAATCTACAGTCAGAACATTGATCTGTTTTGCAGAACAACTGGTTCAGAATTTCTCATCTGACTCCAGAAATACAATAGATCTCTGATTTGTGATTGCAAAATGCCAGCTCACATAACAGCCTATTTACAGTGTTCTGACAGAATGTGACTCTTAATAAAAAATGTCTTTGTCATGCCCTGATCCCTTTCCAGGAATATGAAAGCATGCTCCCAGCTGATTAAACCATAGAAAAAAGAAATCCAAAGGCATCTTCTATCAGAAACATGCTTGCACGTTCTACTTGTTGCCTGCATCAAGCAATAATACTGATGCAACTTTCTCAGCCCAAGAGTAGGAGTCCTTTGTTTACAACAATCACTCCTAACCTGACCACAGGTACATTTCCTCTTTTTTAGAAGACAGCCAACAGCAATGCATCCAATTAATTATGCAACACAATTTAACAGAAACTGGACAATATCACCTAAAGTGTATAGTCCAGCCACTCCAGGTACAGATTCCAATTATTATACGAGAACTAAGACTTTATGACATTTCCTCCAAATGCTAATTAGCTGGTAGGTTAAGGCCCTTAGTCATGTAGCACTTCATCAATCACAAAGCCTAAACTATTAAAGATGGAAACTGTAACATTTTACATGAAAAGTTATGTAGCAAGTCAAGGTAGAATATTATATTAGCCCCCTTTAGCCAGTGTTCTTTTATGATAGTCCCCACAAAAGAATTTCCACAAGCTGTTGTCCTAATATGATCCAGGTCTACATCCTGTACACTGTTCTGAAGCTACTATTTTCATCACTGAGACTCCTACTTCAGACTATAGAACTGGAGTTTTTGAGTATCTGTAGATTCCTAAAGGACAAAACACTCCACTTCTACTTACTGTACAAAAGGCGAAATTTGGGAGCAAAAAGGGACGTCATCCAGCTCAGCACTTTTGCCCTCCAGCCTACATCTCAGCCATACTCATAGAACTGGGACATTTTGGTAAGAAATACATTAAGATTTCTGAGGTCTGCCCCTCTGCATGCTAAACTGACAGATATGAGGTGTAAGACTAGCTTTGCCAGGTTAAACAAGGCTATTAAAACAGCATACCCAACTTTACTGGCACTAAAATGGAACAGTGGTGCCAAAGGTTCTAAAAGAAAGAAATATTAAGTAATATTGCACCTCTGACATTGACATAAGTTTATTATTACTCCATGCCAATCTACCTTGATCCAAATCCTCTAAACACATGCTGCTCCAGTGCTGGGCCTCCCCTAAGCCTGCAAATTATATTGAATAGTGCAGCAGTTTTTCAATTTGGTCAAAAATTACACCTAAATCTCGGCATAGAAGGACAATGCTCCATCAGACCCTTATCTAGCCCATAAATTTTTCTGTGTCTTGTTACCCTGTGTTTGTTCCTATGGCATCCCATGGGCCTCAACACAGCTGTTTTGGGTTTGTCAACGGAACCTGTCCTGCCCTCCCAGTGTGGCAGCTATCCAGAAAAAAGAAGGAACTGCTCCAGTTTCCAAAGGGAGTTTTTCAGGGTTCAGTTTTGTCCTCTTTGTATTTTTTTCCATACAGAAGATAATGTGTATAAGAGAAGGAATTAGATTAGAAATTGCATATTTCCAAGTTACAAATTCCTTCCTACTCACTTTCAGGTTATTACTGACAGAAATATTTTAGGAACTATACACAAACTCTTCCTTCTTCAGTTACTTGAATACAACCATTAAAATAAATGTTATTTTAGGCTGAGTGAAGCACTTCAGGCTGAGTGGAGAGAGATGTAGCCATCTATCTGGCATCAACAACTGAAGGCAGGAACACAATTGGTTATTCACAAGTCTCATATCAAAAGTAAACAAAAATAGAAGGGTATAAAATTTGGTCCTGGATAGAAAGAGGAAAATGGAGGCAAGCATTACAATATTAAAGTCGGAAGAATCTGATGTCCAAATAGAACCTGCAAAGAACTAGAAGCACTTCCTTCATTTTCAGAAGCATAAGCAGAACCAGAGGAGTCCTGGACCAGGGAGGGTATGTAAACACAGGACAATCCACTGGGTGAGGCCCAGTCATTGGTCCACCTCCTGAGTGTCACAGGAAGTGGCCCATCTTTGCTTTCCACTCCCTGAATTCTTCACATATATGTGCACAATGAGAACAAGTTTCTAAACACTCAACACAGGCATGTCTGGCTGCTGTCCCAAACTGAAATCAATACTGGCAGATGTGACCAAAAGTTCAGATGATGAGCCAAAACTGGAGGAAAGCAAAGGTCAAGTGCAATCCAGAAAGGAGTAATAGATAAAATTATAATTAGATTAAAAGAAAGGATAAAATTACTGCAATTAGGATAGATTAAATAATTTTCTATCAAAATTTATTCTTAGCTATGCTTGCAATTGTAAAGGCATGTTGTCAAAACTGGAAAGAAAACAGGTATATTGGACAATCTTTTTCTTAAAGCACAGCATCCACTAATACACTCTCTGAAAACCCCTGAAAAGGGACTGTTCAAAAATACTGCAAAAACAATACTACAGCACTAGGAATTAGTACTATACACAGTCCAACATACTTCTGAAATAACACACGACCAAATGAACAATCTGCCTGTGCTCCAAAAAAGCTGTGCTCCCTTTGCCTTTGGCAGAACACATGGTTTGTACAAAGTATGAATGTCCTGGGACACAACTTCATCTGGTGAGGGTAAAGTTATCTAGAACTGAAAGGCACTAATGCCAGGAAAGATTCTTGGAAAAAAAATAGACACAGAGCATCTTCCCTTCTGCATGTAAGTATTGGGACCCAGAGATGAGATTTTATCTGATGCCAAGGACACTGGAATGCTCAAGGACACTAAGCATGAAAAGTCATGATCTAACAAGCACTGCCAAAATGAAGCTGAACACTTGGCTTAACTAGGCAAGTAGATTGTTATTTTTTTTTCAGATGAATGTAAAAGCCTGGGTTGGCATCGGTGACATACAGGATTTTCTACTTCAGAATTGTACACCAGGCATGTGAAAAGTAAACACTGAAATCATCATTTATAGCACCATACTATAGATTTACTTAAATGAGGGGTGAGAAGAGCAGTACAATATTTCAATCCAATTCCTCTTTAGTCAAATGATCCGTGAGGGAATATTTGAAGAGAAACACAAGTAAAACAAAGATCCAAATCTGAAAATGTGACCTAAGGGTAATTTAAAAAATTTCCAAATACAACATTCTTCTCCTATAAACAAAATAATGGTATAATGACAATCTGGCATTAGTATTTTTGTGCATGCTAACATCTACACATTAAAAGAATGTAGTTACTAAAAATGCTTCAGAGAAGCAAATCTACACATAACTTACGTGTTGCAACCATAATTTTTGGCTTTTTTTTTTTTAAAGTAATCATCAAAATTCATTCTTCTCTAAGTAAACCCAGTATTTAGCCTGTAGCAGAAAAACTGAACTTCACAAGTCCCCTAATGAAGGGAAATAAAAACCTCCAAAAAAAAAGGAAAATGCTACTGGAAGTGCTACTTCCAGTTTTAAAAAAATCAGTTCAGTACTAACACTGATTTTCCACCAAGCTGTTAGCAGGATTTATCTCTTTGTATACTAGAGCTCACAAGGCTATGGCATATTTTATTCTATAATCTAGTGAAGAGAGTGAAGTTTGAGAATTATTATGTCCATTAAGAAGCAAAAGTGGCAAGACCATCTGCACACACTAATAAAACCGCCATGATTTATTAAAAACAGGGAAAGTGTTATGCTGCATATTTCTGAGGACAAAGCCATGACAAATAGTGCTGATAGCTCTGTGATAGTTACTTAACACAAAATTTTCACCACTGAATACACATTCCTCTTACTTACCCATTTCCTCAAGATCTAAGTATAAGAGAAACTGTAAATTACTGGTTTGTTTGGGCATTTGGAGTTTCTTTTTAGAAAGAAGAAAAGATGCATTCTATTCTCCAGAATGCTCAAGAAATATCCAATACTAGTTAGCATTCAGGATAAAAGCGTTGCTAACAAGGCAAATGTTCAGAAATAGGATTAAAGTGGATGAGTACTTATATTCCAGCTTTGATAGGCTCTATTTCCCAGGCCTGAAAAAGAAGCCTTCTCAGTTTCTGGAAAATAACAACTTGGCTTTTTAAATTCAGTGCTTAAGCAATTGCAGACAGAAGCACAACTAGACCATGTGAACCCTGTATGAATCCTGGAGGAAAACCACTGTAACATGAACTACCTACATAATAACAGAGTAAGGAGGAGCAGACATTCTTTGAGTAGCTGTAAAAGGAGGGGAGAATAGTAAAATATAGGCCCTGCCAGGAACTTTTTCTCCAATTCTGTGTATGCTCACAAGTGCATCTCTTACGGTAAACAGTGACACAAAGGACACAAACGGTACACACCTGGTAGCATAAATATTTTTGTGAGTGTGAGAAAAAGGATTTGGAAATTAACACTCTACTACTGTGTGTAGAATCCTTGCAGAGCTGCCTCTACAGGAAATTCCCTCCCCACTCCCCCAGGTGGAAACTCTAATGACTGAATCCAACTTCCAAAGAGAACAAATGCAGTCAGTTAAATTTGTGGAAATTTGGAAATAAGATTATTTGGCTGTTTGGAGGGAACCTCCCTTCTTAATGTCTTTAGACCACAGGGAAAGAAGATAACTGACTTAATTTAGGTTCCTTCTCCACTCCCCTCCTCTCTCCCCAGAAAAGAAAGTCCTTCAGGCTAAGAATGCAGTATCCAGATCCTTTAGCAGGCCCAAAGATTTTATTTTCATTATTTGGAAAGAGTAGTAATCAGTGTTCATAAGGATACTGGAATCCTTCATGTTGAGGGATAAGAAGTTTTATCAGGATTTTGTTTTTTTCTTTTGCCTCCAATAAGTTTGTGACAACTGTAGCATATAATATTTTTATGATAAAATATATATGATATAATACTATAAAAATGTAGCCGTGGATAACAGTAAGACATTTTATATTAGAGAATTTTACTATTGCAGATTCTCTGCATCTTTTTAATACATTAAAAGACACTTTAAGAAACAGAAGTATGTCCTTTAAATGTGCCTCAAAAGCTGTACAACATATCCTTTCATCAGTGATCTTACCTTTTTCTGAAGGACATTAATTTTTCTTTCTTTTACTTCCAACATGTCTTTCATATCTCGAATTTCTCCAGCAAGGGTTCCTTTCTCTTCTGTGAGGTCTTGAAGTTGTTTTGTTTTTTTATTCAGAAAGGTTTCTTTTTCTTCCAATCGTAACCGCAAGGCATCAACCTACAGTAAGTAAATCAAACGTATTTAGGGGTCCAGTATAGATCATAAGCATATTTTATAATACTCCTTTATTCACACTTCAGAAATGTTTTATTTCTCTTCTATGTAGTTTTCCAAACTGAACTCTAAGATATTTTTTCACTTGTTACACTTTTCTCCAGTGTTTATTTCACAAGTTTCTTACCAAATGGGTCCGACTACTTCTCTGTAGTAAGCACAAATCACTGTCAAACAAAATAAGAGATATTCCAGTATTTTCCTAAGCAAAATGCTCTGTGTATATAGCTGGTGGTTTTGTTTTGTTTTTAATACTAAAAAGAAGAAAAAATGAAACCCAAAAGAATTCTAACAGCCCAGAATGTGTAAGCACCCTTGATTTTCTCAATTTTTGCTGTGTAAAAAAAATTTCAAGCATGCAAATGTGTTATTCTCTTAATGCAAATCAAACAGTTATAAAATAGCAGAGATCTCAATTCATTAAAGAAACAGAATATGTTTGGATTTAACCATCATTACTACAAGAATATATATTGGTGTCTTCAGGAACACTTCCACTGTTATTCTGGTTCAGAAAAACAGCTACAAATTAATTGCTGAGCAGCTCTCAGCATATAATACTGGGAGGTGGTGAATATTTGGGAGTAAAGAACAGATTTCATCATATATGAAGTTTTTGAAAACCAAGACTTTTTTTTCCAATATGAGTTTAATAATATTTAAAGCTTATTTGTAAATAAAATAATACAAGAAAACGTATACCCACAAAATTCGGTCAGTGCTAATAAACATCACAGAAAGTAGAGAACTAAGATAAAGGGAGTGCAATCATTTATTGTTACAGAGACAGGTTTCCTTGAACAAAGGCTTTTTCTACAGCTCTGAACCATGAGGTGTTCACATTAAGTGGACTCAAAGGCTAGTTTTGGCTGCAAGGTTCACCACTGAGAAGTCAAGGTTTGGACTGAAAATGTACGATGTGGCAATTAAGAATAATTCTCCATCTACTAGAGAGCTGCAGGCAGTCAGGCAAGTGAGAAATTTTAGATTCACTAATCCAAATTTCAAATATACAAATTTTAGAAAATAAAGAACAAGAGTTTCAAGTTTGTATTACCTTGAAATGCATAAGGTTAATTCACAATAAAAAGCTAGATGGAAGAAACTGTATTTTTAAGTTCTGCAGTTGGAATAGTCAGAAAGGGTCTTTTCTATTAAGCAATTTTTTCCCTAGTTAATCAGAATACTATCAAAGTGCAAAACAATCAGCAAATCTATATTTATGTATATTCTGAGTTTCATAATGCTAAATTTATTTAAAGCAAAAGTATTTTCAATGCCACTTTAAAACTTCGTGTGGGACCAATTTAGATGATCTATTGGATCACAAAATGCATGTTCTTCCTGCTTTTAAAATGGCTCATTGCCTTTCTATACACTGGAAAAAAGATTTATATTCCACTAGATTTATTTTATTTTTAAGACTTTTTTTACAATATTACTGTAAAGTAATCCCTCAGTTTATAAGCAGTGTGGAGTAAGGGATTCAAAGATGACTTTTTCAATTAGAAAACAAGAAATAATAGTAGCAGCAAGCTTTCAGAGCTTTTTTATAAACATAAAAGACCTCATCCGAATCATTTCCACATCTTCTTTATACTTAATCACTTATTTGCTTCACATCTGAAAGCAATCCTTGAAGTCAAATCACAGAAGTCTCTGTTGGGCCTTTCGGCTGCAGCTGAGGCGCTCGTCAGGACCATGCAGCGAGCTCTCCAAACGCGGCTCTCCCGCTCAGGCACTGCCAGGACCATTTTCCAGAGGCCACGAGGCAGAAGCCTAAAGCTTCAAGTCAAGGGAGCTGGAGGTGATGAGATGCCTGGATAAACAAAGCCCTGACACCATTCCCCCGTGGCTGAGGTAACACAGCAACTTCCACAGGTCTGATGCAGTTCTGTCCTGCTTGGCTGAACCAGGCCCTGTCTGAGTCAATAATCTTTCCTGCTCTGCCCATCCAGTCCCTGCCCCAAGGCCTGAGCAGATAATTCTCACTCTTATTCACAAATTTCTTCCCACACACCCTGTCAACACAGCTCTCTAGATTCAACTCAGGAATGGGGGAGATTTTAGGAAACAAAACTTGGGAGCACAAGGAGGGTGGAGAGGATGAGCAAATGGCTCTGAATGCCCAGAGTGACAACCCATGTGGGAAACAGGAGCAGGGCTCCTGTCCACCCCAGCTTCTCAGACTCAAATCCTGCCTTAGCTTCAAATAAAGTCTTTAAAGCATAACCAAAGTGCAGCTGCAATTGCACTGAGAAACAGCCAAAGAATCTCAATCCCATCAACCCGAATTCCCACAAGGACAGTGCAAGAGTTGGGAAAGAAAGAGCACAACATATCCACCAGAGCCTTAGGTGGCAGAAAAAAAATCTGCCAAATGCGTATCTATGTTCTCACATCTCCTCATCCTGAGACTGATACAGCAGAGCACTTTAATTCAAAAATCCACCTACACAATTAAGTATTTTGATGGAATAAGTATATCTTCCCCAAACTAACATTCACAGAAAGAAGCCATTCTAAAAGTGGAAGCAGAACTCTGAGCCAGTGCCTGCCTGGGAGAGGGAATAGACAACTCATACTGTGTGTGGTCTTGGGTGTGCAGATTGATTTCCTATTCACAGGAACGCAAGGTGGAGGTTTAGGAGAACGTAAGTTACATCAATCATTTTCTCCTTCCCTAAAGTTCTCTTTCTGCCTCTAGTAATCACGAACCCAGACTTTTACATTTCTCATAATAGGAAGCAAAACTACCTCAGCCTGAACTGCAGGTGACCTTTCACTATCTGTTCAGCACTAAGCGTGTATGACATCATTTCGTCAGTCAAATAAGAACCTCCAGATGGTAGAAAATCAAAATGCTGTTAAATCAGTTCCTCATCTTGTGGACGACCAGAAGCAAAATATACTACTTCATTTTTGGCCAGGGTGAATTTGCCAATATAAGAAATTGTCTCTTCCCTAAAAATGGTACTGTGAAATTACATCTCCCAAAAATAACAAAACAATGAAGTATTCTAGATGGGACATGCCAGCACACTACAAGGAATGTCTGCCATTTTGTTACTGCTTCTTTTACATCTAAGGCATTTTAAATATGGTTTGAAAGGAAATTAAATTCAGGTCATTTTACAGTAACAGATACATATATCTATTTATATTTGAAAGGACAAGGATTTCTGGTAAACAAAATCTCTCCCTTTCACTTTTCACTCAACACTACCTAATTTTAAGAGTCCTTCACTTATTTTTCCTGAGCTCTGGCAGTGTATTTACTAGCAAAACTTGTCAGTCTGAAGAACACCATAGTTTTCAAGAAAAATAAAGCAAAAACAGATCTGATAGCTAACACATAAAGTATTTCAAAGACCTCTCTCCAAGTAAATTGCTTTTTAATTTTGTCTAACTTCTTTTTCCTCAGCAACTACTTAGTTCTGCTATTTAATATAATGAACTCTGTCACTTACTCTCGAAATATACAACAGACTGTAAAAACTTCAGAATTGGGTTATACTTTCGGAAAAAAAAGCATTCATGTAAGTGGCAAAAATTGCCAAATTCAAAGTCAAACTTTATTAATCTTCATGTCATCACCCGCCACTCATGACCAGCTTCAGTAGTGACGTCTATTCCTTGAAGTTCCTTACTGTTAACTGTTTAACTTAGATGCCATATTACATATAGCATTTATGAAAGTGGTTTAGTGCTATGGAGCTCCATGGGGAAGTAAAACATGAAGCAGCACTACTGTGTTTCACTGTTGAGCATTATTTACTTCACTACCATAAATAGATACATTTAAAGCAAATATTTGACTGTATTTTTTTAAAACTAAACCTGAAGCTCCTACTGAAGTCCTAAGCGTGCTGTAGTACCACAGCTGGGGTAATGAGAAAAAACTGTGAGCCATTATTAATCCCCCTCCTGCTCCACCCCTGTTCCAGCAGACTGCAGCCAATATTCACCTCTGTGTCCAAGGGTCTGGCTCCTCCCCTTCTGTACCATCATTCTCTCCCTTCACCACTACAGGATCCACAGGCCTGATGACATTTTCTGGGCTATTATTTGCTCTCTTAGTATATTATGCAGCCATCTTTTGAGGTGAAACTTCAGTTAATAAAAAACCCAAATTTATATTAAAGATCTTAGTGCCTGTATTTATACATCCCCATATATGTGGGGAAATTCTAAGCTGTTACTATGAAAATCAATTTAAACCAAGAATAAAAGAGCTGTAACTCCAATTTTCCATACAGAAGTAATGAATTAGTAGTACAGAGAGCATATTCTTACATGGGTCCTTTTGCAAATATGAGAACTGAACTACAAGTATAGAAAGGAAATAATGTGTCACAACTGTATTCTCCAGAGCCATTTGGAAAAAAAAAAACAAAAAANCTAAAATAAGAAAATATGATGAAAACTATCCCCTCATCATATTTGTCCCTCATCTTTTAGTCTGATGTGATAAAGATAATCTTTTTCAAAGCAATAGCTGTACGTATGCCAAGCCATACATTCATTTCTATCAAAAACATCTGATGTATGTAAAATTCAAGGCAGAAATGGCAGAACATTTTGAAGCTGCAGACACCTGAATTTTGCACAGTTAGTATCCTTTACACTCTGTTCCAAATTGAAACTCTAGTGAGTTAGCCAGCTTTTTCACTTCACAGGGGAAAATTCCACTTTCAGGCACTATTTCAAACCACATTCTCACCCCTCTACTGCTCTAAGTATTATGGTTATTCTAGTTCATATTTTAACTCAGCTGATAGTTTATAGGCTTTATCTCCATTAAAGCATAATTTAGTTTATTGTTTTATTTCCATGACTTCAATATTCAAAAACTGACACAAGAGGAGGTGTTTAAAGCAGGTGATTACTTTGTAGTCCAGGGAAACCAACAGTGAGCAACAGAAGATATTTTGCAAACACAGGCCAGTGTTGGCTGCTCACATCAGGAGAACAAACTCCTGCCATTTCCCAGCAGAATCCCTGTCATGAGCCCTTTCAGTCCTTCTGTACAAGGGCAGGAGAAGCACCCAGTGCTGTAACACCTCAAAATCACTTACTCCACTCAGTCTTTGAACATGACACCTACAATTTTCATAAACTTCGCAGCCTCCATCCCAAACAGCTATGGCAGCTCTACTAATCAATCTTTATTTTTCTTACATTCTTTTTATCCACCAGTCCAGATTATGCTGCTCTTTAAAAGAGATTATTGGTAAATTGACTGGTCAAACTAGACCAGAAGAGGTTTCAGCTGAACCAGAGATTGTAAACAAGATATTAATGGTTCCCTCAGGCACTGTGAAGCTTGTCCTTGTGGAACATCATATGCCACAAGGAATTCTGATCAGTGTCCCTTATCAATGCAGCCAACTGCCTACCAGCTGGTTTATTCTAATTTATATCTTTGCCTATTCTTACCACTAAAATTAAGTGGTTTAAAGCAACTAGTCCAAAGTTCAGAATCTAATATTCAGTTTAGCTCCAACAAATTTTGGAAAACACATGGGAACTGTAATTCACACACCAATACTTATAGTTTTTTGTTAATAAAACTTCCAACACTAACCTTACCTCATTTAACTTACCTCACTGATTTTTATGCTCACTATTAAACTATAGCTATCATAATACTTTTGAATTACTGCTAAAGGAAGTCAGTCATTCCAGAGTCAATGTTATTTAGCAACATAATGATAGTTATAAATTCAAAATACATAAAACCAATTTACAAAACTATCAATCTCGGAAGCTTTTAACTTTCGAAATTTCTGTCTTCAATAACATTCAATTTTATTGTACTGTAACAGATTAATAGAAAGTTAATTAGAAGTTCATAGTGTTCTTTTTTAAAGTCAAGCCAATGTGTTTAACTGCTTCATGAAAAAAAAAGTGTAGAATTCCATGAAAGAATCATCAGTAAATATCCATTAACTTTATGCAAAATGAAATTTTTACATGAACTGTGTTTCTCTTTAATTTATTTTACTAGTAGTATTCAGTAATTAATAATACTCAATGCAGGAATGAATGTGGGATTTTCAAAAGCACATTTACGTTTAGTAACCTACTCAGAATAAAGGAGGTGCCTGTAGGTAAAACCTCTCTCCAACTGAGCCAGAGAGCCTGGTATGCTTGTAGAGATGAGCTGTATCCTTGACCTCTCTCTCAATTTCACATCTTTTGAGTGAGGCACATCTCACAGAGGAGAATCTTATGATTCACCCTGTTCTGAAACTGGAGCACCTGTTTGTGTCACCTACTCAATTATCAGACATTCCTACAGCAGCAGATCCAGCTGGAATCAGCTCAACCACAAACTTCTCTTCCACAATCTACAGCCAGCTCACAAACTGAGTGACATAAAACAGCTTGGCCATTATTTCTCATTTATTCATAAGACATATTCATATTTGTTGTTTAAGGATTAGCAGTCTTATCAAAAAAAGATACTGCTTTAGCCTAATTTAGCCAAATTCACAACCAAAATGGATGCACACTGGCTCTCTAAAACGGAAAAGGTTTTTTTCTACATGAGAGAAATAATCTTCTATAGCAAATCCAAGGGGGGATAAGCAGAATGAGATATGTTTTTACTTTAGACATAAATGTATTTTTACTATTTTTTCAAGTATGCTATCCTGTCTGGGAACGGGAGTGGTAAAATTCAATTCTAAATCCTATGTTACCAATGAAGTTGCAAACTTTGGATTTTGTTCCAAAAACGTCACCAGAACTCTGCATTTTCAATGGATTATGTTCAAAAGGCTTCTGTTGAAAGTTTCTGGACTTGAAAGCGTGTCTTTGAAATACTTCTAGGATTGAATCTTCTAGGATTTCGACCCTTTCAACAAAGATTTTCCTTAAATATAAAGATACAAACAATGGTGGAAATTATTTTGCTAACATGCTATAGAAAACATGGCAGAAACATTCTTTTTTTAATTTACTATTTAATCATTCTTAATATTCTTTTTTGTGTATATAGTATATATATTTTGAGTATATTCTTTTTAGTCATATATAAAGTAGTGCATATGTAGAGATGTATATGCATATTCATGTATAAACAAATATTACTGCTAAAAAAATCAGGGTATCAATAATTTAACACAGAAAGAGAGGCTACATGAAATCAGATTTACTAGCCATAGGACTGAAACCTGAGTATGAAAATTCATTCCCCAATCTCTGACAGCTGACATTAACATGGAGCCTTATAAATCTGCCCGTTAAGAAAATTCTAAAGGTAAATAAATAAATTACTATGCCTCATCTGTTTTTCTTTTCCTGGAAAGTATTCTGAAAGTAATCTTTTTCCCAGACATGGATAATTCTGCACATGGGTGAAATTCTGTTCCTTTTCTCTATCTCCTCAAAAGACTGAGAAAATAAAGATACATTTCAAGAAACGGGTAAATGCCAGCACACAAAAGGAATCTTAATATAAAGTTTAGCATAGATTAACTACATAGGATCCTGCACTATGCAAAGTTAATTGTATTTATCCACATATAAGAGTACTGCAATACCATCTCTCAAGTGGAAGCAAAGCAAAAAAACAAAACCAAAACCAACCCCCCAGAAAAACCTCACCTTTCAAACCAGTAAGTTATAAAAGACATGTGAAAGAAGTGCTAATACTTCTTTCTGCAGCTACCAAGCTCTCAAAGAATTTAGTTTCCAAGTACCCCTTTAGTGAAGGATGTTTTCTAAGAGGTGAAGAGCAGGTAGCTGGCAAATAACAGCAACTATGTACAATTTAATGAATTTATTAAATTTACATCTGCATTAATATTGCATTACAAAAGCACATCTTTGAATACATAGGCGTACTAGCCTCTTTGATTTCTATCTCTATAAAAAACAGGGGAGTTTATGCCTATCATTCCTGAAAATTAAATTCAGGACAGCAGTCAGCCTTTGTTCTTCCTGCATATGTAATACCCCCAGTAATTCCTCACCAGGCTGTCTGTAAACTTGTGCAGATGCAATTAAGTGCCTCTGTAACTGAAACTTTCTAAGCCTTTGTATTATTTATGCAAGCAGAAACATAACCTTCTACCCTCATTCATCTCTGTACTGGATTGTAAGACCTATCAGAGGAGTAAAAAAAATTATTTTGTGAATTATGTATATAGATGTGATTTTGAATGTCAACCATGTATGAAACTGATAGCATAGGGATAAAATAAAACAGTGTCCACACTTTCTTGTGATTTCTTTACATGTATGTACAAATTTATAAATTTTATATACACATATGTATAAATACTTAATTTTTTCAGCCACTGAAATTATACCATTAAGTATGCTCTTAACTGGATGGTTTTCCATTTTCTACATCTTTATTCCAAGTACCTTTCTAAAGACCTAAGTCGGCATCATTATCCTAAGAACAGGTAAGACTAAATGAATCTAGGAATAATAAAAGGCTTTGACCTTAACACAGGCCTCCTGTATCAAAAACATTTTAAAGTGTACAAAGGATTGACTTCTGCTAATCTCACTCTTTAACATAATCTGTTATTTCACATACCAATAAGGGCTCTTCTTCAGCACAATTGCTGGTTACAATTAATAACAGTCAATTATGGAAGTTTTATATATTCATATTTTTAGTGTGAGTTAGACAACATTAAGCATCCAAGAAACACAAAGATGCATTTAACTAGCCTTAAGGTTACATGCTATAAAAATCTTTAAGCCACTGAAAAAGAGGAAACTTTGATACAAAGGCAGGATCATGACTTTACAAGTACAGTTCTACAAAAAGGAAAACATCCATCATATATCAAAACTCAGTGTACAGGATCCAGCCTTTAAAGAACAGCAGCAGCCTTTCCCTGGTCAAATTATCAACACTGGGTTGCAGTCCTCAATACTGATCTGAAACTTGCTTGTCTTATTTCGAAAGAAATTTATTCAGGATTTCTCTCAAAACAGGTTGACACTGACAATGACACTGGTTGAGAGAGCAAGTCAGACAACTGTACATCACACAAAAGTTCCAGTCTTTCTCTTTTAGCTTTTAATGGCAGGTGCCTGATTATGACACTACAATAAATATCTTTGAACTGTTTAAATTACTAACACAGTTAAAGGAAAATTAAAAAACCCAAAATCCTAAATATGCAATTTATAAAGCAACATATTTTCCTTCATTAATTTTCTCAACGCTTACAATATCTATACTAATTCTCTGTAACTGGATATGTTCTGGATCCATTCTCAGAGAATCTGTGTAGAATAAACATTTGAAACATCTTAAAGACTAACTAAAACCATCTTTCTACTACACTGCAAGGCAAAGGATTTTTGGATGTTTTGCATTTTTATGCTAAATAGTGCAGCTGCAATTGATGAAAACCAATCAAGCTAATTTAAGTCAATCATGTCCAGGAGGTTCTCATCACTTGTGTAAAAAAGCTCTCACACTCACTTTAAGATTTTACCACAAGCAAGAACCTCCCCCACACTCAAATTTCAAAACCTTAAAGTCCCCTCTGCATCTTATGCAACAAAGAAAAGAAAAAATAATTCTTACGGAATAAGCATATTTATAGTTTTACACTACAAATAGAACTCCTGTGTTTCATTGAGTGTTGGTACCACTTGAGCACAAATATGACTCATCCCATTACAGCAACACTGTACCTTTAGTGCACATCAAGGCATCGGCTCAAAGACAAAGTAAACTAGCACTGAATGTGCACAACTGTTACCTTCTAATACATAATCTGGATTACATTACTGAGATCATATGTTTTGAATTTATTTTTTTGATTTATCAATATGGCACATCACAGCTGCCATCCTGAGTTCCCTCTCAGCTGCTGCATTTGACATTTTAAATGATGATTGTTTATATTTTTAAATTTTGCACTATTGATACTACATTTTAAATCTATGAAACTATAACAACCATACAAGAACTCTTTCCTAGATGGGCAAAATTCAACATTACAGATCTGAAATCTGTATTTGATTCTTACCCATTTGGCCAACCCCCATGTGCATGTGACTGCAGACACTTTTCAGCCAGCTCAAAAATAATGACATAAATAAATAAAGGCCCTGAATTTCAAAGGATGCCATGTCCTTATTCCTGTTGCTTTTTGAGAATGTTATGGGGTTCAGTGCAGTAACTGGAGATGGAAGCTGAGAATCACATCACGCTGCCCTGGATCTCTTTCTCCTCCATGAAGAGGTGACAGCAGGTGCTAGCAGATTGACATAAACTGCTGCCACAGCTTCTTTGCATGTCCTTTTTGAGAAGCTGTTCACCAAAACCATTTGTTCACTGTTCCAACAGAAGCAAACAAAGAAAAAAACAAAAACATCAAGAAAATCCATCTACCAGTAATCCCGCAACAGACCAAGATAGGGCTTGAAAAATATCCTCATCTTCAAATCATAAAACACACATCTATCTTTGTGGAGAAAGGTAACTTCCCAATTATATTTGTCCTATAGTTGCCACAAGGATTTTTATTGGCTAGGAAAGGTTCTCTTTTTACTGACAGACTACTATGTTGGGGTTTTTTTTAATACACTGAACTGTTAAATACCACATCAAATATTAAGATATGCTTTTCATCCAACTGTTTATCTTAGAACAGTAAGTGGATAATAGTTCTTGGACTTACGTATGACTAATAATAACCATTGGAATTAATAACACATTGCCACTCCAAACTCATGTTCTACAAATGCTTCTTTTGGTTATGCATCAAAACACAAAATTCTTCACAACAATAGCTAAGCCAGCAGGAAACAAAGCCAGCTAACTGGAACAGGCAGCACATGCCTTGGGGATGTGGAGCCAGTCTCTGGAACACACACAGAGCTCAGCTTGGACTTGGTNTGAGATCTCAGTGCTGTCCTCAATTATAACTGAGTGGAAGGGCATGAGAAGATAGGGCCAGACTCTTCTCAAGGGAGTACTGGGCAGGGATGAGATAAGTGGAAAATGGAAATTCCATCTTGACATAGGGAAAACATATTTTTGCTTTGGTTTGCGGTTTTGTTTTTGGGAGTTTTTTTGTTTGTTTGTTTGTTTGGGTTTTTTTGTGGGGTTTTGGGGGTTTTTTTTGTTTTGTTTTTTTTTGTTTGTTTGTTTTTGTTGGTGTGGTGTTTTTTTTGTTTTGTTTTGGGTTTTTTTGTTTGTTTGTTTTTTGGGTTTTTTTGGTGATTTTTTTACCACAAGCTTGGTCAACTGAAACAGGTGTCTAAACAGGTTATGGAAAATCCATCCCTAAGGTATCCAAAACTTGGCTGGATGCCATCCTGAGTACATCAGCCCCTCCCAAGAGACATGCATCTGCAGCAGTCTCCTACTCCTCCTGCACTACACCCAGGCACGGTGGCACCAGGCCTGACACCACCCTCTGAAGCACCCACAGCCCAATCCTCCCTGAGGATTTCCCCATGGGCCCTCAACAGCTGGGTGGATTGAGTATGAAATCCACACAGGACAGTCAGAAGGTCTCAGAATTCCAGCTATACTGTAATTTTGCTCATAAGGTAAGTGGTGAGAATTTATTGTGTACCTGTGCTTTTACCATCCTTTGCACAATGAAATGAAACAAAGGTGATCTCTCAAGGCTTCTACTTGCCTAAAAATCATTAGAGCCACTACAGAAATGACTGTTGAAAATGAGACTTTGCCAGTAACTGCAAAAGATAAGTACTATAACAAAAAATGCTTAAGCATTATCCAATGAACATAAACAAGGGGAAATACCAGCTTTCAAATCGAACTATCAGCAACCCACCAAAAATACAGCTTTTCTTGGGGAGAATTCACCAGAAATTCATAAATCCATGTTAGTTACTGCAAATCACCTTCTTGTCTTTCATATATGTGGAAATGGCTTCTGGGATTATTCCTTCTTTATTCCGTTTCCAGGGATCAATGTGATCGATGTAGTCCCCTGGCTCTTCTTTCTTGCCTTTTCTAAGACTTTCTGGCTTTCTCCCAGTTCCCAGAAATCTCTCCCAATTCCCATGACTTTCCAAGGGTAACTGACACAATGCCATCAACCCTTTCAGGTGCATTCCAGCAACGTCAGGGGACTTGTATGTGTCTGGTTTCTCTAACTATCCCCTGAGCTGATCCTCCTCCCTCAAAGATAAGTTTACCTGGCACTGGACTTCTGTAGTGGTTTCAGAGACCTGGGATTGCTGAAGGTTGGTCTTTCCAGTAATGATCAAGGTGAACAAGGCATTCAGTACCTGGACTGTCTCCATCTCCTTTAGGATCAGATTTCCCCTCCCATTCATCTATGGCCCCACATTTTCCTCAGTATTTTGCTATTGCTGTGCCTGTAGAAACCCTTCTTATTGTCCTTCCTATCTCTTGTTATATTCAAGTCCAGGTGGGCTTTGTCTTTCTTAACCCTAAACCTGATTCTCAGAGAGGGTCTCCCTATTCCTTCAAGACACTTGTGCCTGCTCCCACCCCCTGTGTCATTGCTTTTTATTTAGCTCATAATTAGAGAAGTACAAAAGATTATTTTGGTTATACAAAACTGATCATTTAGATAAATACATGTTAGCAAAACATTCTCCCCTTTTCAACAATTCTAGGAAAAACATACTTTATTTAAGCTTATCCTCTCACTAGGTATGGGACAGCATGCTTCAAAATTTATGACAGCAGATGACACAAAGTAGAGCGGAGCCTGCTGGAACACAGGATCACCCTGAAAGAGAAAAAGCTAACGGAGGCCACTGGCACCTCAGTGCAGAGAGGCCTGGACTTTAGTTTGGCTCAAAAACCAACTCAGCTGCGGGGTTGGGCAGAGTCACCAATGCACACGAGTCTGGGTCAAGTCTGGCAAAGATTTCCTGCCAGATTTAAAATTAGTGTATTGGTCCAATGGCACTTTTCCTAGAAATGGAGGGCAGGTTGACCACATGTGTGCCTGCCTTTATTTGTGGCCTGACACTTGGCAGGATAAACTTCATTATGTTTTTAGTTATGCTTAAGAAAAGTACTGTCAATTGTTTCCAGTCTGTTGCAAATATAAACCTACAAGCTGTATTAAAATATGTGCTATTTTATTTACCACAATGTTATGAAATCATGCATAAAATCCTAAAATGGGATAAAATAAAGGCAACTTCTCTTCCCCTCTTCCCCTTCACCCCAACTTCTGGCAACATTTCAAAATAAACAAGAAACCAAACCAATGCTTCTATTGAAAGGTCAACCTGCACCTGAGTCACAGGAAAAATAAAACTCGCCTAAAATAAAAATAAATATATTATTTGGTAGGAGGAAACCAATTCTCTCTTATATCAGATATGTGTAAAGATTAAATAGCTCCACAATGAAATATCTTAGTAATTACCTGTGCCAATTAATGAAGAAAAATGAAATTTTTTTGGCTGAAAGAGCGAAATAAAATTTATACTTGACTAAAAAATTAAGTTAATAGTAATAGAAAAAATTGTAACTCAAATAATGTGAAACTGACTAGATATTGAGGAGAATTAAGATTTCCATCTTTTATTCCCACACATTCTCATCTCAGGAACCTTATCGCTCCTGACATAAAGCAGAGAAATTTAGCTACAGACATTCAAAGATGGAAAAGAATGTGGACTCATGACACAAAAATACATACTCTGTTTGAAATTTGAATAGCAGAGAGTCCATTAACAACTGTGCACTATGTCATGTTTTAGAGTTCCAAACCATGCAAAAGATCCCTGAACTGCAAGCTGGAGCTCAAATATATCTGAGCACACTTTCCTTTACAGTTTCCTGCCTTGCCCAGTAAGGATTCTGCTTATTTTTACATGATTTTGCTATTTATGTAAATTTAAAGGTGAAAGATGAGCCTCCAGTACAAATCCTTTCAGCAGCACATCTCCCATGCAAGCCCCTCACCAAAGAATCATTTCTGTTACACTGAATATGGCACACGAGCATCATGAACACTGCTTGTAGAAAGCAAAGAAAAAAGAATCTTAGCAATTCCTAAGATTTCCTACAAATTTGCTATTTGTAGTAATTTTTATTGACAATTTTCTTATTTTGTTATTTCTCCTAAGTTTTAAGGCAACATTTGTGTCCTCCATGCAGAGTGTTTCAATGACAATGTTCCTCCAAGTTTATTACTGAAAAACACTAAATATTTTGGAATAGTCACTTTCTCTGGTCTTGCTACAAAAATGCTTTCATTTCAACCACAAACAGTACCTACATTTGGAAAACAGGAAAATATTATTTATACGAAAGATTCGTAATATATAGAAAGAGGCAGATATAATAGATACCGATTTTAATTTCAATTAGGGATTATAATATTTATGAATACTATAATCTTTTCCAGAATTCATATTAGTGTTGCTCCAACAATGTTCAGAACAATGAGTAAGTGATACAGTGTAAAAGTAATCAACTAATGGAAAGTATTTTAAGTATTTTGTTGGAACTTCAACAGTTTAAACAGTTGAAAGGGGAAAATAAGCATGCAGTGAATGTGAACCCAAACTGTTTTTATTTACACACTCCTCACTCTTTCCCACCCTGTACTGATCTTGTGCCTGATCTCACAGCACAGGGCAGCTGGAAGAAAGCAGCCTTTATAGATAAGAAACAGCTGGTATGCTTGTTTGACCTGAGGAAGAATTTGAAAAAGCAAAAGGACACAAGGAAGAGAAGAGTCCTCATAAAAGCAGTACTTGCAGGATTGTTCCAGCCCATTTCCAGGCAGCCCTGGTAACAGTATCTGACATGCACCTTGCTTGTATCAAACTTACTTCCACTGAAAGATAGAAGAAAAAGGGTATCAAGCAACAGCAATAGGGGTGGCCCAGCCCTTTATGCATATCTACAAAATCAACCTTTTTTTAAAGGAAAATTATCACTCAGGGGAGGGGAGGAGGAACCAGCACTATATATCAAAAAATGTCAGAATTAAGATTTGCCTCTACAAATCCAGTCTAACCTCTTATGTTAAAACAGGCAGCCAGATGATCACTACAGAAACAGAAACCAAAGCATCCTTATCCATTTTGTTCCATCTTCTGATCTACTCCCCAATCCAACCTGACACAAATACCAATATTTTCAAAACTCTGAATACTTGACTTGTAAATCCCTGATTTTATCTTGTTAGGTTTTAGTTTTACAATACCTAGACACATTTCTAACACAAATTGTAGCAAACTCTACTGATTCTGACAATGTTTAAGCAGCTCCACAAATGAGGACAGATGTTCCTGTCCGAGTGCTATTACCTAACAACATCATCTACATCTTCCCCCTTCATAAATTTATGCTCTTTTTTCACTCATTTCCTGCTGATTTTTTTGAATGCCTCATTTTCTTTGTTAGATATATTCTTAATGCTTGACAAAAATGTTCTCATTTCCTTCTTTTGTAACTTACTTCTTCAAATGTATCAAATATTTGTTTGCATCTTTAAATCAATTTTTTTTTCCACTTTTGTAACCTTTCATTTTTCTAGAGTGGTACTGCTTACAAAGTTTCTTCAGTAAAACTAGAAACATTCCCAGTTATTGGAAACAAGAACTTAAAAAACAAAGACAGATCTGTGGCAAAGAGTTTACAGGGGAAATTCATCAGGATGCATTTGCAGCCTTTAATCAACTACAGCTGGTAGGACAAGCACAGGTAGGAAAAAATATGATCATAAACGAGCAAGAAAAGCACCATATATGGTGTCTGTAATGGCATCAGCAAACTCTGGTATTGTCATCACTTTTTACATCACACAGTTCCTTCTGAAAAATACAGAAATCAATATTAAAAATCACAGGGGTAACTTAATCTTCTGTGTGACAAAGAGAGTACATTCAAGGGAGAAGCACAGAGGAAGCAACTCAAAGTTTTCCTTCTTTATATTTCACAAAGCAGATAATAACTAAAGGCAATTAAACAGATTCAAGTTCTTTAATGTCATTTAATGTTACTATTTCTTTTAAAAATATTACTGTATTACAAATTTTATTGCATAGGAATAATTTAATGTTAGCAAGGAGAAAGTTCGTGTTCTGTAGGAAAGTCAAAAGTGAAGGATTTGTTTGAAGAGATGTTATAATGCCATATTTTTAAAAATCACAGGAAAGAATCAAAGAAATGGAGAACTGTAGCTCAGTCATCTAACTGAAAACTTTACTAACACCATTAACCACTTCCATGATTTAACATGTAGAAAGAACACTTTTCAAAGGAGACAGATAATTTCATCTTTGTTACAAGCACTTGTTCGTAGTCCATCCTATGTTAATTAGCACCCTGCATTTGAGAGCATTTTGTGTTTTAACTGACTTCAATTCAGAGCCATCTCATTAACTACGTATCTTTAAAATTTTTTGCCCCAAGGACGTTAATTTCCTTTTTAACTAGATGCTATCATGCTCAGCAGTTGTTTAGCCCAGCTCCTTTTTAAGTGTCGGGCCACTGTTTTGATGGCTCTGTGTGTACAACTGC
The DNA here is from genome assembly GCA_013400775.1 of Chaetops frenatus. NCBI lineage: Eukaryota > Metazoa > Chordata > Aves > Passeriformes > Picathartidae > Chaetops > Chaetops frenatus. The sequence continues at coordinate 142,042 of VZTR01024936.1, forward strand.
AATTCCTCCCTGCAACAACTTGAAACCAAGATGATTGTTCCCACATGTCTGTGCCAGCCAACAGTCCTCAAGAACTTCTATTTACTAAACCCTTAAGGCTACACAACTTAACTGCCATGAGTTACCATGGCAGAGTTGAGAAGTACCAAATCTACTTCAGAAAGACAGCCTTTGCCCCACTGCTGGTATCCTTTGCTTGTCTAAATGGAGCAGCGCATTTGTGTCTGGGTTTCCATTTCATCCAATCTGTGAAATGAAAAAGCAGCTTAGGCTTTGACAGCAAACAAAAATGGAAGCCACAGAACTGGAGTTCCATTAAGTTTATCACACCAGCTAGTTGAAAACATACCAAATAATGACAGAATTCAACTGTTCAGGAGAAAATGCAGCTGCTGTTCCTTCTGCGGGGGATAATTTGTAAATACTTTTTACCTATAACTACGACATATCTTTCAAAAATTTTCACATACAGCATTACTTGATTTTAAGTGTGGAAAGAACTAGAGAAATGTAAAATATTATGTAATTATATCATGTTATCACTTGGGACATGAAGTGTCTAAGTTCTGTTTGCCCGAGCTGATCTTATTTAAACACTTCTGTAAATATTAGCAGGTTACCTCTTACCTCTGAAACCACTAATCTTTCAGAAGCTCAGATCCTTCTACTTTCATTATCCACTGTGATACCATGAACTAGAAAATTCTTTCCTTCTAAAAGTTAAACAAGGGAAGAAGGAAGAAAACAAACAACCCACATCACATAGCTATAAATGAAAATATTATTCAGAATCCTTCCAAGAAAATAATCAAAAAGCCATATGGGTTCTACTGTCAGTATAAGCATCTCTAAAGATTTCTGGATGACCACAGCTGGAGAGGACCATACTCCTATTTTAAACTCTGCTTCTGTTGTAAGCATGTTTTTTTCCCTCAGCAGAGACAGAGGAAGGCTGAGAATCTATCTTTGCACCTCCTTCAGTTTGAGTGTTTGGATTAAGAGCAATTGTGAATTAAGGACTGTTACCTGTGGTAGGAAGAGGACATCCTGAAAAAGGAAATCACAAATTTAAAAAGTCCAAATGCCTCTAGCCATTCCTCCCCAGTTGTCTCTTAAGCAGAAAACCCAAAAATATGCAAAACTACTTCATTAACTTCTACACACACTTCATCACTATAGCAAAATGTGCAAAACATCATTAACTCTTTCAGACTGGTTATTGTTACATCTCCTGGTTATTGTGCTAATTACAACATTTTTGTGTTCCCCTTGGGTTTGCACCTACCTGGTGAAATTTCAATGCTGTTTTCAAGTGTATTTTTCTTTGCATTTCTTGTGTATGGTGCCAGTACACCAGGATCATAACTAGGCCCCTTTAGATCAATCACAATATAAGCAGTAGTTAGGGTATTCAAAGAATCATTTCTGAAGCAATCCTATCCATGTTCCTCTTCAAATATCTCCAGTTACAGCAAAGCATTTAAATTAGTAGCTAACAGTACTAATATTTTTTTAGTCATTTCCATCCACTAGTGACTTATCAGAGTAAATTTTGTTTGGTTATAAAAGCCCATCAAAGCTGTCTAACTGAATATTGTTTTCAATAGCAACAAGGTCATTTTCCATAAAACTAGGAACTGGGGTGGTGGGGAGGAGAGAACTACACTTCAATTTTTACTTTAATTCAAGAAAAGAGATGAAAATAAGAAGTATTTTGACAAAAAGATAAATCTAACATTCATCAAACTATTTGTCCCAAATAACCCGCATAAACTCTTTATACACCAAATATACAGCCCATTTTTTCTACTTTCCCATTTTCTTTTTAATTTTGTTTTCCTGCCTCTGGGCACTACTTTCTACAGACCCTGCAAATGAACCTCTCTACTCTTTCAGTCACCTTGCTCACAGGAAAGTGCTTCAATTTTTTTGAAATAAAAATAATGGTGTCCCCAAAAAAGAGAATATTCAAAGTAATAATTAAGAATGGATTCAGTCGATGGGGACGGGGTTGTGTGTGCAACACCTATCAGGTATTTGAGAGAGCTTCATTTGTAATACCATAAAGTCACTGGAATGAGTCTCAGGAGGTCACAAGTGCAACCTCCTGCTCAAAGCACAGAGATCCCTGAAATCAGACCAGGCCATTTGATGTGCCTCTGAACAGTCTTGAAATCTTCCAGTAGGCAGAGAGACACCATGAAAAAAAACAACAACAAATGGAAACCCTCACACCTTTGCTTCACAGTTTACTTCTGTTTAGATACAGCATTTTGCTAACCTAGGTGTTCTTTCAGCTTAACTCTTTGAATTCACTGCTCTGCCACCACACTCCTCTCTCCTGTTCTGTGACAGTCACAGGGCCTGCACAGAAACTGAAATGTCTGGCCCATTCCACCCGAGACAAAGCTGCAGCTGAAATCCAGAGCCCTTTGTCAAGAAAGCAGTGGACAAAGCTGCAGAGAGCCAGGGAGCAAAGGGCAGCCTGGTGTCCAGAACGGTGCTCTGTGCCGTGGGTGAGCCTCCCCTGCACGCACAGCACATCCACCACAACAATGCCCTGGCAGCACAGCAAAGAGACCACACTGAAAGATCTGGCCCAGCCTGATTTCAAACAAGAAAGATCACAAAACAATAGTAAAACACAATTTCAAAGTAAAACTCGAACTTAGAAAAATAAAATGTAAGAGTGAAATAACTGTAGTTATACCATTATTGTTGTAAAATTAAAAGCAGATTTACATTTCAAGAAATACCAAATACCAACATTGTAAGAGAAAGAAAAATAAAGCTTTTTTAGTCTTGTTCCAAGTATTTTGTGCTGTCTGCTTTTATTTGCTCTTTATGCAAACTAAGAACTGCCAAGAAGTCAATCATTTCAAAGCCCTTCTCTATAAACAGATTTGCTTAAACAAAAAAGCAGATTACAATAAATGGCTACTATAATCACCCTTCCTCTTCATTTTTATTACATTTTCTATATTAATATGTGTATGCTGAACACATCAGTATTCAGTTACAGTACTGACTTTACCTATTTTTCTAATCCATTTTCTCCATTGACAGGACTATGCTCACAATTTACAAAACTTCTTTGTAGACATTTACTTATTTCACAGTTCATTAACCTTCAAAAAGCACACCTGCCAGTTTGCAGGTGTGTTATCTAAAGCAATGATACACTAACTAATAAAGTGGTAAAGTATGTTTGTGTCAGAAATGCTTATGAAACGAATGCTTTTCTCCACTAAGCTACCCAGCTGAATTTAATTTATTTGCATCAATTTATGTAAGTTTTTTTCCTGATGGTAAGTGCAGCAGTCAAGCGCCAGCTTGCAACTGCAAATATGCATAAAAAAGAATCAAACTGTACTGTCTACCACTTTTTAAAGTATTCAAATTGCAGTGTTTAATATTTTTTAAAAATTGACAAGGATAATTCACTTTTTAACTTCTTTCCTTCTGCAGTAACACTACAAAGCTTCATTTAAAAATTAATATCTTTTAACAACTTTTTCACACAGCAGGCAAAACCTCATCAAGTGTCATATTCTCCCTTTTACCGATTTTCTATGGAGCACAGTGACATTTTCAGTTTTCTGTAGCTGGACTAGCCTTACATTGGCTCATTTTTATCTGACCTCAGGGTTTTCACATCATTAATAAAGAGATAATCAAAACAAAGGGTATATACATTAGGGTAGGAAAAGTTTGCATAGTTTGGCACTATTGCCATATATAACCTTAAAAATGGAACAAAATTAAATGCACGTAGCAGAGGTGGTGAACCTTCTAAGGACTGCTTCCAAACATTTTTCCTACTGGCAGTAAACCATTTTCAGACCTCCCAACTCTGGCCACCGTGATAGTTACTGCTGCACAGGATTTATTTCTTTTTGTTTCAGCTGTCAATAAAAACTTCAAGTGATAGCTTTTTAAGTCAACTAAATACCTTTAAATCAAAACAAAACACTGACATCACTGGGACAACAGAAACACCATGCAAAAAGAACATTGTGTTTAGATTTTAGGCTTGTTTACCAATGGTTTTAACTTTTCTCACATTATGTCACAAAGTGCCATTGCACCTGAAACCTGATCAAAAACTCATCAAAAAAATTCAAGTGCCCTCTTATTTCTGATGATCTGGTATTAACACATGTAAACTGACTACATCTGCTGGTCATGCCCCAATAGTAGTCAGTATTCTTCAGGATGAAGATCATTATAACTATGCTTGCACTTCATTTCTTACTGTTGAAACCAACTATTTAAGACAGAGCTCAAACTTCAACTACACTTTTAAAGCAGTAATATTTTCCGAGCTAATTTTGCTAAGACATCAGGAAAATTTCAAACATGAAATTACACCCCCAAAAAAAATCCATTCTACAAAATACCAAACACTAGTAGAATCTGCCAACAAATAGAGTGAGCCCAATGAACTTCCAGGGATACATTAAGTACAAAAAAACTGTCATTAATTCCAACAAACCACTTCTAAGCCTCATGCCCTATCAGAGCTGGCTTGAGCAAACCATGTAAGTAGGTGGAGGGCAGGCTATCAAGTGGAATCAGGACACTGCAGCAGAACCAATACTGCATCCCAGGGGTTAATACTGCATCCAGCCCAGTTCAATGGCTTCATTAATGATCTGGATGATGAGGTAGGGAGCAGCCTTAGCAAGCATGCTGGAGGAAAAAAACATGGAAAGGGCAGCTGATACACCAGAGGGTCGTGCTGCTGTTCAGAGGAATTTTGACAAGCTGGAGAAATGTGCTGACATGAACCTCATGGAGTTCAGGGAAAGAAAATGTAAAGTCCTGAACCAGGAGAGGAACAATGCCAAGCACCTGCACGTGCTGGAGTTCACCCAGCTGGAAAGCAGCTTTGTAGAAAAGGACCTCATGGTCCTGGTGGCCACGATGGTGAACACCAGCAGTGTGACCCTGCAGGGAGGCACTAACAGCATCCTGGCCTCATTAGGAAGCATTCTGCCAGAAGGTTTAGGGAGGTGATCTTTCTCCTCTCTCAGGCATTGCTCAGGCCACACCTGGGATATTGTGTCCAGTTCTGGGCATACTGGAGACTAGTGAAAGGCCATAAAGAAACTAAAGGGTTAATTAAGGGCTTTATTAAAGTATTGGAGCACCTCTCATATGACAAAAGCCTGAGAGCTGAACTGTTTAGCTTAGAAAAGTGAATGAGGCATCTTATCATTGTGCATAAATATCTGAAGGAAGGCTGTAAAGATGGAGCCAGACTCTTCAGTGGTGCCCAGTGAGAGGACAAGATGCAATGGGCACAAACTGAAACACAGGGGGATCCCTCCAAACACTGGAAACACTCACACTGGCCCACATGGCTCAAAGAGGTTTTAGAGTCTCATGTCCTGAGATATTCAAGAGCTATCTGGATATGGTCCTGGACAGCTGGCTCTAGGTGGCCCTGCTCGAGCAGGGAGATTGACCAGATGAGCTCCAGAGCTCCCTTCCAACAGCAACCATTACATGATTCCATGAATCACATCCTGTTGCATCATATGCAGCTGCTTCAGCAAAACCTGAAGATAGCCTGCAGAGTACCATTAAGCTAAATAATAATAAAAGGCTTCTTATGAAATAACTGAGAGCTTGTGGAGGGTTTCTTTTATTACAGGATTTACTATGCTAATTTAATTACAACAAGGTGATTACAAAGTAATCCTATTTAGGCAGGAAGTTGACACTGCAACTCTGGATGCCTTACTCAGCACAGGATTAGAACTGCCTTTTGATGGTTACTTTCACCTCCAGAAAGAAGCACTTCAAGGCAAGTTATGAACATGTTTCAGGACACAAAATTCTACAAAATCCTACAAAAACTACTCTACAAATAGACAATGTGGACACACAGGAAGAAAGGAGTGTGGCTTAAGGCAGGCCAAAATGCTATTAGCTTTCCTCATCTGGGAATGACCAACAACAATAGCTTGTACAGTACAAAATTCCTTCCCTAATGACTTCCACCTGCTGGAGGGCTGCCATTTGCCCTGCATCTCCCTGCAGCTGCTTTCCCATCTGCTGCTGGAAGCCATTGCCCTCCCTTTAGGTAAGACCTGAGCCTGCAGATAGACAATTCAGTTGCTCTAAGCAAACAAAATCTTTCCCCAGTTCCCAGAGAACCAGACCTGCTGTGTCTAGAAGCACTGCCAGGTTGCTACCACAGCACAGTCTAGGCCTGCTCATGTAAAATGTTCAAGCTCAATGGCCTTGTGCAGAAACTGAGAAGAGGAATGAAATACCTGTCAGAAGCCAACTGGTTCTCCACCAGGACTCCATCAAAAGCACTGTAATTCAGTTCTTTGTACCACTGCCTATCTGCCAGCCATAAGATTGCAATGCACAGAATAGAAACCAGTCTGATAAGGGATTAGGAAGTCAAATCAGTGGAGAGCCAATGGAATTCATCACCATCCTCAGCAGCATGACAGGTCATACAAGCTTTGCAAAACAGATTTGCATGGCCCAGGATTTAAAATAATCAATCTTTCTACTCAAATGCTACATAGAGATCACCAAAAATGCTGGACTTTTTATCCTTGTTATGATTATTTTGTATTATACACATATGCTGGTTGGCCCATTAAACACAAGCTGGAAATTCCAAATTTCATCTGTATCTTCTTAACATGAAGAGCACAAGACATACAGCAAAAACAATAATCAGAGCCTTAGAAATATTTATTTCCTATTTCCATAGGAATGATGAGTTTAAGCCATTTTTTTCCTAGAGCTTTGCTAGCCAGACATCTGAAACATTCTATAAGATTCCTGTATACCTTAAATAATACTACTCTGAATGGAAACAATTTGCACTGTATGACTAAATTCCCCAGATATTTGTTTCCTGAAAGAGGCAAACACATTAAAAATAAAATCAAGAATTTCTAATAGCAATCAATCTAATAAGCATCGTGTGCTCCAAGCCTATGAAGTTTTTTAAAACACCAGGAAAAGTTAACGGACAACATTTTAAACACTGGATTTACACATTGCCTTAACTGTGGCAACCATCTCAACTAGGAATTCCATTACTCATATTTTTATGGTGTGATTTTGTAGATACATACATAATTAATACACTGGTCTGTTTTGGAGAACGATTTTAAAATAAATCTTGATTGCACTTGAAAAAAATAACCAGAGGTTAATAACATGCACCTTTCAACAGATCCCTTAAAAATACACCAGTAGCTTCACCCTTCAGAACAGAAATACACAGAAGAAAAGAAGCATCAACCAGAGCAACCAAAAGGAAAACTCAGTCAACTAACAGATGAGGAAACAGGTGATGACAGCACAACAATCAAGTGATTAAGGCCCACCTCCCCTCATTGAAGCCAATGAGAACTAGATACAAACATTTCCTTAAAAGGCAATCATAAGTTCCTCTAAAAAAGTTCTAGAATGAGAGCTGGCGTACTACCAGAATTATATATACACCAAATACATTGCACAAATGCATTTAGAGTGTTTTAAATTAGTCATTATTCTTTAACAACTTTCCTCCTACACGGACTTGGACCAAACACATCACCACCCTGATACTGGCTATGAACTCAGTACTTCTATTGCATTTCATGATTAGGAGATACAATACCTCTGTCTGAAGTATGGCAGCTCTCTGTTCTTTGGCAGTAAGGGACTCTTTAAGCACTTCAATGTGTTGCTTGCAATCTGAATTCTGATTGCTAAGGGTTTCAAGCTTAGTTTGTAAGGCAAGAAGTTCTGATTCTTTCTTTGAGAGTTCTTGCTTCAGTTGATCAATCTGCAGTAGGGCGGGAAGAAAAAGTTAAGTCATTAATTTTGTCTCCAATTCATAGTTCTGCTGGAAAGCTAGAAGATTTCAATTACCATGATGTAACAAATCAGACACCTGTGAATTCTTGAAGAGAATTAAGATTCAAACTTTTTACACTCTCACCTTCAATTGCGTTTCTCGCGATTTAATATACCCTGTCTTACGAATGATTGCCCTGTTGTTGCAGAAGTTAAAATGAAACTCTTAGAGATTATATCTGATGATTTGGCCTACAAATTCACCACGGACCTCACTTAAGTTCAAAGGCACGTATCCCATGTGAGGCAAGTCTGGCAGGACAGCAAAAATGCATAGGAAAAAAAAAGTGTTCATTGAAGTATTAATTTAATCCTTCCAACAGCATGTTTCCCATGGCTTATCACTGGTCAGAGTGAATCAGGAATTTTTTAGGAGTCTGATAAAGAAAAAACAGGCATCTTAGAAATGAGAGGAAAACAGAAAAGCGCAATTTTAACCTTACTCCTCTTCTTGCAAATTTGTTGCTGCCCACCATCCCCACCTCCAATTTTTCTCCCTGGCAGTTCCCCTGGAATTCTCAGGTATTCAAAGAGCCAAGCCAAGAAGACTAACTTGAGAGAAGTCTGGGGAAAACATTATAAAAGTTCTACACAATGAAAGGGCTGAGAGATTATAAAAGCTTATCCCAGAGGAAACAGCAGAAACACAATACTACGACAGAGCTTCTGAATTTAAAGTGAATTTAAGGTCCATCAGTAAACATCATGGAATTGTGATTATTCTCCTCTTTCCACAATGATAAATGGGAAGAATAGCCAAAGAACACAAAATTGTGGTGGATTTAGAATATATGCATCAGAGCAAAACACTGGACTATATAGAGAACACTGTGTATAGGTGAAAGGATAGTGAATTAGGTGGCATATAATTACTCTTAAATTCTTATGATATAACACTGGTCAGCAGCTGAATCCAGATACATTACCTCATGAGGATTATTTGAAATAAAATGCCTCACTGCATCTGTATAACTGAGAGAAATCACTTCCTTAATATGAAGAGCTCTTTTCCATGTCCCAGCAGACATTTGGTATGCAAGAAATCCAGCCGTGGTAGATGGAAGATGACTCAAAAATCTCAGTTAAAAAAAAAAAGAATATCCACGGGTTGATCCTACTCAACCACATTCCAAAGATCCACATACTAAAACATTTCACAAATTCAGTGCTGTATGGTACTGGAAATAGTCACTGCTGATCAAAATGCTTCTGTTTTGTTTTCTGTAAGTGCACATTTAAAAATTAAATTTAAAAACAATGATTCTTCCAACTACAATCCATATGCATGTCTTAATATATTCATTCCTTATTTCTTTTTATAAATCCCAATATGTTTGTATAGTTGGTTAAGGTGCTTGGATATTCACCCATGAGCTACTGTATAAAATCAAGAATATAACCCTGGTACTAAAAAAAAAATCACTCTAAAGTCTGAAAATATCAAAATAAGAAGTATATGAAAATCAGACATGAGGAAAGAATGCAATTAAAAGCTGCTAGAGAAAGCTTTCTCTGGAAAGCAAACCACCTTCCTCCATCCCTTGCCAGAGCATGTAAGCAAGTATGGCAACCAAGAGAAAACGGACAGAAAATGAACAATGGGAAAATCTGTCTACAAGATACAAAGACAAAACATAGATCTGCAGCCAATCTGAATTACATCACAGGCTTTATGAGATGCATGTGAACATCACAGATGCTTAATCTCTTCTAGAAACTCTTCCTCCTTCTCTCCATGACACAACCCACACCCTGACAAATAATAAAAAAATTTTTAAAAGGTTTTGCTTTCATTGCAGGTGTGTTCTTTGTGTTTTAGGAGCAGAATCTGTTTAGTGTAAAGTTCTGGCTACAAGATCTACAAATTGTCAGGAGTTTAAAAATGTGTTACAGCTCTCAATTTAAAAAAAAATAAGAGTTAAAACACAAGTCAAACACACAACACAAAGGTTGTTGAATAAATATGCTGATGTCTTTTTAAAATCAAGTATTATGGTGAGAAAGTACTAAAATTTCCATTTTAAAATATTGTCACAAAAATAAAGATGTATAATAAAATCTATAAAACTTAAATTAAGAGATTTTAGGCATGGGTATATTCACTTCTTTGAAGTTCTGCAGTATCTCAGTGTGTAAAAAAAACTAATTAAACAGGACATGAAATAGATTGCTGCCTCCAGCAGATATGCAAACATTTTTACTGTATCTAAACTGATGTGGAAGACCAACTGTCATGATTCAATGAAACCTCATGATCTCATATAATACAACAAAAACATTTTTATACTTTATAAGGACTAAAATGAAGATAACCTACAAGTCTGGGTGTAAGTGCTATGGCATCAAAAAACTCCAAGTTTGTTCTCTCATCCTGACCTTCCCACTATCTCACATATTTCATATGTGTAATTTGCCTGTCACTGCTTTTTCAGCATTGCCCAATATGATCTTGCTTCACCTCATTTCCTGAAACCCTAATTCCTTTTTCTTCCTTCTCAATTTACGATTCTGTCACCTCCCATAATTTCAGTTCCTTAGAACCCATTAATTTCCCATTTCCAGAAAACCATTATGGGTGTTCTGCTATTTTCACATACCAAATTCTTATGTGACATTATACAGAGTCACCAGAAAACAAAGGGGAAAAAATCAGAGCTTTTCCTCTGAATATTGCATATTAAAATTAATGGGCTAAATCTTTCAGTAAATAATTCCATTAAATGAAACTATGCTGATTTATGCATTATAGGACTTGGTCTGATGCAAGAAATGACAACTGCTTTTTAAAGCAGGATTTAAGAAAAGGAAAAGGAGTAGCAATGCAAATGATGTGGCTGCATACAGTAGACCCTACGAGTCTGTCAGTAGATTCTGCAGGTTATATTGGTACAGGTCTGGTTTTAAACTGGTTGTTAAATTTCCAGGCCTAGCCACACACACACAGAAAATGCTGTAGTTCTTTCCCTGTTGGTTTTGTTTTTGTGGTTTTTTNTTCTCCTAGAACTTGCATGCTTCCTTCATTCAGTATGGGAAGTTCTTACATGCATACATTAATCACAGAGCACCTTGTTACTGCTTTAAAATACTTAAAACTCATCTTACTGCTAATTTGCTACTTATACTAATCTACCACTAGACGTTCATACACATTCCAGTGGATAGCATGAGAGTTTTCATGCTATCCACTCAAAGGACTACTTAAATGCCAAGTGCAAACCCACACCTGAAAAAAATGCATCAGTGTTCATTTAAATATGTGTCTGACAGCCAAAGGATGAGCCCTAGTAAGGGAAGGAAGTCTTCCAAAGCAGAAATTCTTATTAAAAGTATATACCATCCTAGATGTTTTCTTCATATTCTCAATTAAGATATTTGAAGGTGCAGATCCCTTGGTCATATAAACTTAAAGACCTGTTTTGAAAACTTCTGCATTATGCGAGTAATGACAAGTTTTCTCCCTTCAAAAACTGAGCCAGGACAGGTCTTATCAAGTGTGCAAGAAAAAGAAATCTGAGCAAGTTTTCTTTCTCATTTTTAAAACTTTTATTTAACTGCAAGTCACAATTAAAGCCTATATATTTGGAAGGAGTGACTATTACTAGGAAATATTTAAGAAAATAAACACTTCCAAACATTCTCTGCCACTAATGTAAATAAATGATGTTCAGTATTTGCCTTCATTTAACACCTTCCCATTTATTTAAATCAAGAACAGATTGAAAACAAGGCATACTTCAAGAATAAATGAAAATTATCAAGAGCTTCAAGCATCTCAGAAGAGTTTTGTACTGTTATTTGCCATCAAAATCGTGTTTATCAGAATTTATCAACAATCTCAGGTTCAACAGATCAGGTACAGCAAGATCTGTTTCCTGACAGCTCCATAAATACTTTTCCATCTTGAAACGTTCTCAGATGAGTGATAAAACGATCTTCTGCTGCAAATCTTAATTTTAAGTGCAAGAAAAAGACTAGTGAAAGAAAACAGACAAAGCTTCACCAGAACGTCACATTTATCAAAGATCAGAAGGCTGTGACAAAACAAGGCATATTTAATACTCTTCTCATTCATCTGCTTTCCGTGCTACAGAAATATACTGAAGCTTTTCTTCTCAAAAACATCAGGAGATTGTTCAAGTTCAAGGCTTTGTATCTTATTTTTATATCAACAGGTTTGCTGACATGCATTGGGAGTTTTGCTGTACATCATTAAAACTGTATTGCTTTGAAATTAATGATTTTCAGGCAGGCAAAATAATTTCCCTGATGATAATGCTACTTAGGAGCTGTAATTATTTTCCAGTAGCTTAAGAGCTACTTTTTTCCAACTGAATAAATATGTTCTTTGATTATCTTTTTTTTTTGTAATAAATCTGGATTAATTCCACATGGGCACTAACAGTTTCATTTCTTCTGTAGCAAAAACCCCCAAACAATTAACACGCAATAATGTTTTGTGAGTTTGAAACCAGGAATTGTATTGCATCATTACCTGCCTGTGGTCAACTCCTAATAGTCTATGTACAGTAATTTGAAATTAAAGGAACTCTGCAGGAACAAAGTCACTGAATTTCTAGTCTTGAAAATATGAGCAGAGTACAATTTGGTATCTTCCATGAAACAAATCCTTACTGCAAAACTACATCAAAAGCTAAAATCAAATAATTTTTATTTATCCAAAATGCTTCACTCCTTCATGTCTACTGATTATTATATGGTAGAGATTTACCAAAAGCAGAAATGCAGCTTCTTGCATTGGAAATGGTCAATTAAAATTTTTCTTTCCATTATTTAAACAGTCTTAATCTCTTTTATAAATAGATCTTACCTTATTTTTCATGAACTTTGAGTGACTCTTGTAAACTTCTATTTGTTTGATTTCTTCTTCTCGGTCCTCTGTATTCAGAACTCCATTTGTCTTTAACATCTGTATTTCATCTTCAAGATCTCTTATATTGCGCTCAAGCGAAGCTATTTTTGTATCCTAAGTTACAAAAAAGAGAGTATTGAAAATTATATGAGACATATCCAAGAGTAAGAGAAGTATATCTGTACTTGAGTGAATATCAAATAATGACACAGCAAAAATAGATGGTACAAATATAGAATGCAAATAAACCAGGAATAATTCTGTCGGTTTTAGATTAGAGAAATGCAGAATTCAGACCAGACCTCTTTCACCATAGGTGCACAGTCTGTAGAGAATACATTCCGGTCAAAATTCCATTTAATTCCTACACAGGGATGAAGGGAGAATAGCAGAAGCCCTATTTTTCCACAGATGTATGATAACAAACCTTGTTATCATTACTAACTATCTATACCTGGCTATTCTTCCAAGCTCTTAAACACCAAGTTCAGCCCAGTCCATGTCTCTGCAGGCCAAAGGCCACTTCATTGTGGGGCTCAGCCTGAGGCTCAGGGTCCCTGTTTCTCTGGAGTTCTGCCTGCTCTCAAGAGGGAGAAAGGTTGTGTCTTCTTATATCTTTCCTTGAATAATCTGGCCACATCACTAAGAGGGTATTTAGCACTTTTTATTTTGAGTTCCAAGATAAACAAAACCACACCACTAAAAACTTCTACATCCCAGCCAATGGCTGCCACGTGTGCCAGCACCAAACTGGAAAACAGTGAAGTTTTTTGCTATTTACAGTCATTTGGAAATTGGCTACGTCCCTTTTGTGAGAGTTAGAAAGATTGGAAAAGAGATTACACAAACTTGTCATCATTTTCTGTTTGAAATATTCCAGAATTACTCATTAGGAAATTGTTCAACAACATAAAGGATCAACTACCCATAAAATATTAGAGATTGGATGAAGTTCTTTTTCCATTGAGATCAATATTATATAAAAAACAAACAAAACAAAATTTAAAACAAAAAACCACCACACAAAACAAACCAACCTGATTCACTAAGACCACGCTACTAAGTTAGAAAGCTAATTTGGGAAAAAGATACAAATGGAATTGATCCTTTAACAACAACAAGCTAAGCTTGAATCACTGCTTTGTTTCTGTAGCTTTCCTCAGGCTGCCTAAAAACAAGCAAAAAACCCAACTCCTGTAATAACTTCTTCTATAACAAAGCTAGGCAAATTTAGCAATTTAAGACACATGAGAGTCTGGATGAAGTTCCAAAAAGCATCTGAATTTTCGGTACTGAAGTGAAAAAGAATCTCAGATTATTTTTTGAGGGCCACTGTTGTAAATCCATATAGAATGAAAGCTAAGAACTAAACAATGTCATTTAGATGGCCCACTGTCATTTCTCTAACATTTTTGCTTTTATCTTTATAGTCAACAATAAATCTCAAACTGATAGAAGTTTTAATCTTTTCTTATTCCAACAAAAATTAATTTTAAAATTAATTTCAATTCTAAAACAGGAAAGTAAAATATTCAGATGGAATGAAAAAAAGGAAGAAGTCTAATTGAATCTGATCATGTAAAGAAGTTGCACAAAAGGCAAAATACTGCAAGAAAAGATACAGAAGTATTTAAAAGCTCTCAAGACTTCAACACAACACAAAAATAATTGTAGCTCTCACAGATACTATTATCAATTCATCTTGCTCTATTAGACTTAATTTCAGAAATACTTTCCTCCGATTTTTGAAGATAAAAGCAAAACCTAAGCTTCACTATGCTTTGGAATGATTTTGTAATGAAATGTATTAATACTTACATGACCTGTTACAACATGACATCTGGGAACAGTCTTCATCAAATCTCCCCAGCTAAGTCTATAAGAGTCTGCCTTTTTGTACTGCCTTTGTATTTTACGTCTTTGCAAATACAATATGGCAGAAACCATTTTTAGCACAGCCTGCCACACTCTTTAGAAGGTTTATACATCACAGAATAATTTTTAAGCTTTATGAGAACATCTAACATAACTTTTGGAAAGATTTTCTGTAGTTCTACTTCGTCATAAGATTGAAATCGTTGAGTAAAAGTTAATTTTTAATCAATCTCTGCATACTGCAATTAGAGATGTACAAAAGCGATTTTCCAATGTCTTGAAAAATTGTCACTAAGTTTTACACTAACTTTTTATTGATAGAGAAGCCAGAAATTCCACAAATTTTGTGCAAGTAAAAGGTACTGTTGCATGCTGGCTTGCCCAGAAAACCTTGAAGATTTCCTGCCTGGACAACTGCTGGAAAGTGAGGAGCCTTGTAGGACAAAGATAATACAGAGAGCCCTGAGCTCTCAGTGAGTGCTGCCACAAGGGAGCTGGGCTGACTTCCATGATGCATAGAAGGTTAGGTAGCTTTGCATTTGCCAAAAGTTTTGACAGAATAGGCACAGTCCCACAAAATCTTCTGATTCAGCTGAATCAGCATTTTCCCACAGAAAATTTCAATTGGAAAACTTTCAACCAGTCTTGTTGGGGCACAGGGTCTGGCAAGCTTTCAGAAACTGAAATGGGAACAGATGCAATATTTCCTTCAAACCTCTAAGATTTATCCCCATTAGCAACATTCTAAAAAACTACATGGGTCTGTGTTGAATCACAACGAAGATTCCTTTGCAATAATACTAAGGAAGCAGCTTAGTATTAAATGATACTAATAAACATCTTCTGACTTCTACAACAATGCAGCTTTTGTTCAGATTTTTTTCTGTCAGGCCCTCTAAATCTGTTAAAAAACATAAGATTATATAGCAGGATTTGTGATAGAGATCAGGGCACTCACCCTAATCTATCCCTGCCTTCCAGCAGTAACCAATACTTCTTCCTTATCTCCTTTATTAGAACAGTGTTGCAGATATTCTGTGAGAGGTTAGGGCTATTTAGGTTTCTGCTGGCTGGACCTAGCAGAAACACATCTCTTTTGGAATATGAAAAAAAATTAGTATGTGTCCTGATGCTGAAGAAAACAATATTTCACAATGGAAAAAGACTAACTCTATGTGTGAGTTTCCACAATGATGTTTCATGAATCACATCAGTCCTTACAAGAGTCATATAGTACATTTCCTGACAATGGAGGGGCAGGAAAAGGGCAAAACAGTTGTAAATCATGACAGAATCACAGAATATTCTGAGTTGGAAGGGACCCACTAGGAACATGAAGTCCAACCCTATATAATACAGCATTCCAGGCTGTCTTACTCTGAAAAGAAAAGTATGGAAATGCTACCTGTCATCATTTGAGATCTATGATAAATTTCAATTATGTCTGTGAAAAATTTTGCTTGTGGGGCATTCAACAAGCAATCAGAAGGAAATATTGAAACTCCACATTTAATAAAGCTTGAATTTAAACACACTTATGTACAAAGGCTGTCAGAGACCCTACACAACTACTCTTACTGTGTGAATTTTTACCTTGTCAATGTAATGCAGAGAATATTCAGTTTTATCTTTGAAGATAAGGGAAGTGAAAGTTCATGCAATCTTAACAATAGAGTATGTTGCACTGCAAACACACATACACACTTTTCTAGAACCAAACCCATACCTGAAATATCACAGCTGGATCGATACATAAAGATGCCTCTTTCTGCAAGTAAGGTAAATCACAAATACTTCTGTTTACTTTACAGCTTACATTTATAAAGACTTTATAGTTGCTAGACTCCACATATTTTTCAATATCCTATCCTTAAGATGAGTTCTAGGCCATATCTGTGGGCAATTTCTGATTTTCTCTCTCAAGTAATATCACTGTTTTAGTGAAGATAGAATTAGACCACAGCAACACGTAATGGCTGGGTTGGAAGCAGCATTTTAAGATCATCCAATCCAACCTCCTGCCATGGGCAGGGACACCTTCCACTATCCCAGGTTGCTCCAAGCCCCAGCCAACCTGGCCTGCAATATTTTCAGGGAGAGGGCATTCACAGCTTCTCTGGGCACCCTGTTCCAGGGCATCATCACACTCCTCATAAAATTCTTTTTTTCCATATATCTAATCTAAATTTATTCTACTTCAGTTTAAAACTGTTGTTCCTTGTGCTATCACAACTGGCCCTTTTGAAGGGTCTGTCCCCATCTGTCTTATATGCCCCCTTTCCACATTGAAAGGCTGCAAGGCCACAGAGGAGCCTTCTCTTCTCCAGGCTGAACAGCCCCAGCTGTGCCAGCCTGTCTGTGCAGGAGAGCTTCTCCAGCCCTCTGATCCTTGCCGTGGCTCTCCTCTGGACTTGCTCCAACACCTTCATGGCTTTTTTGTCCTGTGGAGCCCAGAACAGAAGGCAGCACTCCAGGTGGGGCCTCACAAGAGTTGAACAAATTTTGACCCAATTCACATGTTCAGGAGTACTTACCATAAAATGAAGTGAAAAGTGTGTTTCCTTTTAATCTTTTTACTACACTAATAGCTGTTAATCAACTTCAAATATCACTGATATTCAGAATACATTCAAAAATATTAGTCAATTGGCATTTGCCAGCACACAATATGCAAGGAAGCATGCATGGATGCAATTGCAATGAAGGAAAGAATTTCCATGTACCAGTTTTATTTTATACTTTAACAGACTATGATTTAGGCATGAGGGAAAAAATGCAGTTTAATCACATATATCCACAGTGACAAAGTCAAAAGCAACCAGTGCATCAAAACTAGACTAGTCTGAGAGAATCATAGGAGCACATGGAAGAGGGAAGCATCCTGCCCTCCCTTAGTTTTGTGACTCCACCTTCCAGAATTAAAAAGGGCTTCTGGAGAATAAGGTCAGTTTAAGAAAAGAGAACTGAGTAAAGAGTGTAGTGAGAAACAATAGAGAGAAAGACATGGGACATCTGGAAGCAAATGTGTCCATGAAGCAAAACCAGAAAGTTAGAAAAGAACAGCCTGTGCAATGTATCCAAAAAGACAATAGATACCTGGAAATGAATAAATAAAGCAAAAAAAAACAGGAGTCGAGGCATAGGATGTGAATTTTCCATCTTTTTTGTTTGCCCTTCTTTTATTTTGCATGAATATACAGGAGATAAACACTGGTCAACAAGACTGCAGTTATGCAGAAAATGCAATTGCTGTAAGAATAAGCTACTACTTGCAGAGCTTTAGAGAGAAATTATGAAGATGACGGGACAGGAAGTGCAGAAGATGTCCAGGACAAACAAACACAAGAGCGGATAGGCAGGAGAAACAGGTATGTATACCTGATTGGATGAAATGGAATACAGACTGGGAAAAGGGACAGAAAGAATTCAGCAATGGCAAGGGACAGAAGAAAACCACAGAGAGAGTAGAAGGATTTATGAAGGAGGGAAAGTTGCACCCTGGCAGAGCCTGGGGGAGCCATTGAAGGGACTCAGACAAAAGCTAAAGCGGTGAGGGGCTGGAAGGGGCTGGGTGTGGTGAAGAGAAATTTAAACTGCTTGGAGTTTCTGCATGGGGGAGTGGATGGCCTGGGATTGCCATATTACATCTAATCCTCTCCCTCCTCCTACCCTCAACACTGCAGAGAAACAATTCCTTCAATCCTTGATATTCAAAACAAATGGTTTTTCAAAATAAATGCTGCTTGGATTAAGACAATTTAAATTAACTTGAAAACATTCAAAATCTGGAACTTGTAATGAAAACTGCTGTTTAATCATGTAGATTTCAACATCTTATATTTTTCCCTTTTTCTTTTCAATATTAGGCCTACTTTAGACAAGGGCAATCCCAAAGGGGTGTTTGTTCAGAGGGACAGAAAGAACTGGGTGCCTCAGAGCCAAAAAGCAGCTCAGCATCACTACTCCAGCAAGAGGATTGCAGCCTCACTCATGACAAATGAAAGACCTCAATATGAAAATCCGATTTTTAAAATGTAGAACATTGCACCACACCCACCTCTCCTGGGAGTCAAACAGAAAATGCTTCAGTGTCTTCAGGGATAGACACTGCCAGGAGTAACTACAGTCATCACATGTGTCATTCATCCCCCAACCCTGTTCTTTTCAAAGAGTTTTGGTACAGGAAGAGGAACTGAAAATCAATTTCGACATGTCCTTTACATTGTTCTATAACCCACATGAAAAATTATAAATTATTCTAACACATTGCTTTTGTATCCCAAAACTTTTAAATTTATAATTCTGAATATTAATAGAAAAACCAAGTTTCTCAGCCAGTATCTTACTTTCCCATTTACTTAGGGTAATGAAGTACTGCAAAAACATAGATTTCCTACAAAGAGTTCTGAACTAATGTCCAAAGCAAATTTATATCCAAAAATGTAATTCTGTAATCAATGTACCTTGTTACTCATATAATCCAAACTAATTATTATCTATTGAAAGACAGATACTTAGAAAAACAGGTATTTATCAGGTCCTGCTGTAGTTTTAACTGTGTATTTACCACAATTTTCAGACATGCTGAACTCATTTGCTCATAACAGAAGTCACTGGCAAAATGAGGACTTAAATTTGCACTTCCTTTTAAGACTGAAATGAAAGACCATCATTAATGAATTTCAGGCAGCATTGCCAACTCACAAATTATCTCAAGTCTTATGGTGTTTTTCTTAAAGATGAACATTCCAGACTCCTAGAATTATGCAAAAATATCAGTTTTCACTTTTTAAATTACTATTTTTATTCTTTGTTATTGTAGAGGGAAAAGCCACAACACTTCAGTAATATTATATATCAAAAAGAGTAAACTACAGTCAGGACTAAGAAAGCTGTTTCATCACATTTTGTCATTATCTCCTGATACAACTAATAATTTCCTTAGGTTGGCTGTAAAATTATGGTCTAATAACCAACAGAAGGACTGGCTTTAAAGTTTGAGGATGAAAACATTTTTTATTAGACAGTTTATTCCATGCACTTTGGATCTCCTAAAACACACACACCCCCTAATCTTTTTAAAAAGCAATATTCACTTCTCATTATTCAGCAATGCTACACTTGATTTTTTAATCAATCTTAATTAGAAAACACACCAGGAGAAGTAAATATTAATTATTCCTGGCTACATAACAAAACAAATTGACATGGTTAAGGAAGCATTTAATAACTAAAGCGCAGAAATCATAAATCAGCACCTGGTAGGCAGCTGAGTGTCACAGCTGCTCATTCTCTCCCCTCCGTAGGACAGGTGAGTGAACCAGAGGGCAAAAGTGGGCAAACCACTTTTATTGTTTGAGACAAAAGCAGTGTAAGATGTAAAGCAGAGCTGTGCATGCAAGCAAAGCAACATCCAGAATTCAAGCACTGCTTCCCATGGGCAGGTGGATGCCTGGCTGCTTTGAAGAGAGCAGGGCTTCATCAGGCACTACAGTTATTTGGGAAGACAAATGCTGTGACTCTGAATGCTCTCCCTTCAGTTTGCTGAAGCTGAGCATGATATGATGGTATGGATTATCCCTTTGGTGAATTTGGGTCAGCTGTCCCTGCTGAGCTCCCTCCCAGCCTCATGTTCACCCCCACCTACTTGCAGGGTGGGAGCAGAGCAAGAATCTGGGAAAGCTTTGACTCTGTGGAAGCCCTGTTGGACAACAGCTAAAACATCAGCATGTTATCAACACTGTTCTCAGTCTGAAATTCAAAATACAGCACCAGACAGGCTGCTACAGGGAAAATGAACTCCATCCCAGCCNTCCCTGCTGAGCTCCCTCCCAGCCTCATGTTCACCCCCACCTACTTGCAGGGTGGGAGCAGAGCAAGAATCTGGGAAAGCTTTGACTCTGTGGAAGCCCTGTTGGACAACAGCTAAAACATCAGCATGTTATCAACACTGTTCTCAGTCTGAAATTCAAAATACAGCACCAGACAGGCTGCTACAGGGAAAATGAACTCCATCCCAGCCATGCCCAGTACACAATTTCATGCTGTAAAAGCACCACCCAGGGAAACATGCATACCTTCATTTCGATGACCGTTTGCAGAGCCTTCGTCTTTGCTGGCTCAGGCTGAAGCTGGGTTCTTCTATGCAATTCCTGTGGAGGGACACGATAGAAATAAGCTTGACGACTCATCTTTCCATTATTTTAATCGCTCATATGAACTACTGCAACAAAAGGAAAGTCTGATGGCAGAAGCAGGTAACTCCAAGTGCTACAGGTGCTTCCCTGGCTGTAACCCCTCTGCCATCACTGCACTCCCTATCTTATGTTACAGCCAACTCTGACAGCACATGCGCTGTTCCTGAAACCCCTCATCAATAATTAACGTCAAGCATGACAGCCCAGCAAGGAATTCCTTAGTCCAGACACAATGCTGCTGTTGCTGTTTAAACACCAAAACTTCATTCAACTGTGTTACTAATTCAATCACTGGTAAGTGTTAAATCTTTTTACTGTAGTTTCTTCTTAATTTTTCTTCCAATGTCTGAAATAAGCAACTCAAACACATTATATTCAAATTTGACATTTTAAGGATAATAATTATGTAGTGGGCTGACGCAGCACACGCTACAGTAGCATTTACATTTCAGTTTTCACATTTTCGTACTGTTTTTTATGCATCTTGATCCACATGCAAAAGAAAAATGGATTGCATTAGTAAAGACAAAGTTAACAGCACCAATACATGCTGGTCTTTATAAAAACAGTCATGATAAACACCCCACAAGAGTATGAAGACAGCAGCACTCAGTCTCATAAAACCAGAGCTGTATCTCAGTATGATATGTCCCAATAAAAAACTCACATAATTACCTGGAAAAAATGTAGTAAAGGTTTGACAAAACACTTTCATTTGAGAATTTGGTGATGCTTATTCCCTTCCCATAAACCACCTGAGAATTTTATTAATAAAAAACCCTGAAACAGGACAGCTATAGTCCCATTTCTACTCCTTTGGAGCCCTTCTGCTCTGAAGGAGTGCCATCTGTCATTATGTCCCAGTCCTTTCTACTGCAGTGCTCCACATACACTCCTGAACTAACCCTGTGGCCATGAAAAAGATGTTTATGCTTGAGGCCAAAGAGCCGAGGTCATTCACCTAGTTCTTGCCTGCCTTGTAACCCACAAGTTTACATGTCATAATTTTTTGTATCACAAACTATCCACCAGTTTCTTCTGCGTAGCAGCAAACATATTGCCTGTGGATGACTGTGAGAAACAACTGTTCTCAAGGAATAAGTAGCAGGAGTGATTTACTGTATGTTATTAAACTGAAGTCTACTGTTAATAAATATCTTTATAAAATAGATTTAAAAAATGTGTGGCCTAATGTATTAAAATACCTGAAAGAGATACATTAGTATACCTAACGCTAAGTCTGAATTTTTTTTTATTAGAGTAAATATATTACAGGTACATATACATATATTTAAATTACCTCTAACAGGTAACAGTAAACTTATAATTTTGCTTTTATGCATTTTTAAATGCTTTGGCATTTATGAAATTCTTTCTGCATTTATGAAATAGTATCTCTGATTAGTCCTTTTTCCTTGTTGTTTTTTTTTTAATTTAAATGCAACTCTCCATATTAAAAAAAGAAAGAAGTCTTTGCAAATCACCCATGCAAGGAATCTCTCAATCACCACCAGCTGTTTGTCTTAGATGAAACAAGTACCTTCACTGCACAAATGTTTTAAAAAAATAAGAGTATGTAATGAATTTGTCATACAGTTATACAAAAGAATAGTTGGCCAGTCATACCACTATCAGATCAGCAAAAATTACAGCTAATTCTAAGACCAGACTGCTCCCCAAGGCCATATAAAGTGAGCTGGAATATAAACAAGATTCCACACATTGCCCGGGGAGACAAACCAGAGTTTCCACCCCTTCAAAGATGAATAGAGTGCCAAAGATGCGTATTCCGAGATGTCTATCATAGCATGAAGCCCTGCCTCATAATGCTTTTCCTGTTTGCTTTATGAATCAATCTGATGCTGGCTGACTTAAAAGCTTTTCTTCTCTATCCCTGATGGTAAAACGAAGCAGACTTTAGGATTCTGGAGAAGATCAGAAAATGACTCCCACTTTATTATTTTGTGTGGGTTTTCTTCCAATCCGATTCAAATGTTTGGAGACTCCCACAAGGCTCAGTTTTTGAATTTATGTTGTTCTATGTATGTGCTTTTTCATTTGGGGTACCTGATTCAGGAATACGCTTTTGGGGTACTAATTTAAGGATACACTTTATGTGCATTATACCTTACCCTGATTGTTTTACTATCTGAGGTCATCTGGAAGCTTTCAAATTTCCCTGAACAGCTAAGCAAGAGATATTCTAGAGATTTCAGAAAGTCCTCATAGCCTAAGAAAACCAGATCTTTATCCATTACATCATCTCTGGAATGATGTGTATTTCTTGTTTTCAATTTCTTTTTATAAAAAGCCCAGGGAGACAAATAAGAAAATGTGGGGGGGAAATCGAGAACTTATCAGGGATAATTTCTTTTAACTTAAACTGTATTGAAGGGAATTCTTGATTCTTATATCCATGAAAAAATTCATGTCATTATCTCTGCAACAATCAAAGCCTATACTAAAAATGTCTCAGAGATGAAATCATTTATAAAATTAGATTTTCTTTATATCCCTCTATATGACACCTGCAAATAGTAGTAATTCTGAGTAACCACTTTGCACATGCAAATTAATTATAATTCTGTGTAACCAAATGCCCACACCTTGTATTTCCTGATGATGCTTAATTTTCAAGGTGATTAACACACCCACCCAAAACTGCTGCTTACACTCCTGCAAAGCAAATATACTCTAGAAACATCTTGGCTAAAATTTTTTCTCTTTTTCAGTGCATATAAAGCTTTAGAACTGCATGGAAAAATATGCCTTTTTTTTTTTTTTAAGCTAAATGTTTAAATAGTCATTTAATAATAACTCAGGTGCACTAAAAAGAGCCACTTAATTTTCAGTAGGACACATGAATGAAACATAGTTGGGAGTTATAAACCAGATGTGCAGATCTTTTTATAGAAGACTATCTTTTATTAAAATCACATCTTTAAATTCTTAAAATGCAAAATCCTTATTGTAACAAATCCTTTATGTAATCCATAATGTTTTAAAAATCCTTATCCAACAAATCCACGATTTTAAACACTTATTTCCACTACTTCCCTCCCATTTAGAAGCCTGAGCACACAAAGAACTTTTTAATAAGGTTGAAAAAGAAAGCAATATCCCATCAGTTTTACAGTAAGTGTAACACTAACCATGGAGTAATAATGGAATTCCACCTTAGGGTGTAACTAAGAATAGACTTCCCTTGCTCCTGCCATCAAAAGCATACAGGCAAGGCTTAAAAGGGTAAAGTTGCAACAAAGGTTACCAAATACAATCCCAAGATCCAGAACACAGGGTAAAGATGCTGCTGTGTGCCAGCTCCACTCTTCATAAATAATAAAAAACCAAAACCATTTCAACACGGACAGTACTGTGAGATAGCAGCACCAACACATAGTGCTTATGGTATTTCTATAGGCCTGTTCACCTAAGTGGAGGAAAACAGTTTTCCAACAGTTCTTCCCATACTCATCCAGCTGACCTCCAGATAGTTTCCTTAAGCAAGCTGAAACCTAAGAGTTCTGCCTTAGAAAAACAAAAAGACAAAGGGTGATATCCTGCTTAGTGCTTTCCTTGCTTTCCAACCTGTGCATACACCCAGCAATACTTGTTTAATTTCTGCTCTGCAACCAGTGCTCCTCTTCAGCCTGACTGCAGATGCAAAAACAATTTAAATTATTAAATGAAGAACTTAATTCTCAAATGGTAGCTCAATAGCCCTGTAAAAACCAGAGTCACACTCAACAACTCGAAACCAGAAGTACTACATATTTCACACACTTGCTGCATAGATTTCTTAAGGTTACTGAAAAATGTGTTAGCTGGTGTTAACATGCACAGAACTTCAAACATGCTGTTCACTTTTCTGGTAGAAATCCTTTTATAAACTCAGCATTGATAAAACATCAATCACTGTAAACAGCCTAAGCCAACCCAGGAGAGTGCTGGCCCATTCCAGTGTTGCAGTAATGCTTCAAATCAATGAGCACAGGACTTTTTAATTTTGAAAAAGCATAGTTGTATCTCTACTAATGTCCATACTTATTCATGGATATACTGTTTTGTTACTACATTTCTAGCCTACCTTTTCACGTCTCTTTTCCCTTCATGTGGATTTGGTGAAATCAATAGCTAAAATAACTTATGGGTTTGATTTTCAGTTCCCTAATTCTCCAGGAAGTGCTTTTACTTACATGCATTTAAAATTACTGCTGGCTTAGGCTATTCAGTATTTCAACTTCATCAGCAAAGCCAGCAAACATCAGAGTTAATAAGACTTCAAATGTCTAAGTTCACTGGCTCTGTAGTATAGCAAGTTTTTTAAAATGCAAATAAAATTTTGTGACACTATTTGTGGCATCCATCAGGGCCCATATTGGGACCAATACTATCCAATATCTCTATCAGTGGGATTGAGCACAGCACCAGCAAGCTTGCAGATGACACCAGGCTGAGCTGTGCTGTTGGTATTACTGAGAAAAAGGATGGGTCAGAGGGACAGTGACAGGCTGCAGGAATGTGCTCCTGGGAACCTCCAAGGGCAAGGTCCTGCACCTGGCTGGGGGCAATGCCCAGGATCTGGGTGATGAACGAGTGCATTGAGAGCAGCGCTGCAGGAAAGGAGTTGGAGATACTGGGAGATGAAAAATTAGATATTACTTTCTGACAAAAGATTACAGTTATCATATTGTCGTGGAACAGAATATCAAAGCTCTCAGTTAACAAAATTATCTCCCCTAGATATTCAGGGAAATGTCAACCCTACATGCCCAAGTGTTCTATATAGCTGCTAGGTTATGCAAATGTATGGCAGAGAGGGACATGAGAACAGTAACCTAAAGAGATAAGACATGGACAATTTTTCACACAATTTGAGTGATGGGCGTTCTTTGGCAGGTGGGCGTTCTGGTTTGGTTTTTAAAAAAAAAACAACTTGTAAAACAGCATGCTTTTTAACCTAAAGCTAAAATTTTATGCTTGTCAAAAGAACTCACTGCACCACAACCTCACTAAAAAAAGGAAGAAATTAGTTTGCATTGATTAAAAAAAAAAAAATCCTATTTTTGGATCTGCCAGGAACTGAATTCAAGGCACCCACTAATTCAATGCAGCTATGCCTATGAGTTGAGATTTGCTAACCCAGAAGAGGTAGGGAGTAATGGCCAAACATTTGACAATGCAGAACACTTAATTTCACTCTGAAACTAATATTCTGCAGAGAAGCCTGAACCTAATATTACAGAAACATATTAAAATCAGAAAAACAGAGTTGATTTTATATGAGAATATTGGAGTGAAGCAAACAACACCAATGTCCTCTACAACAGCTGTGCTGCGCTGTCTTCTACCACAACTACAGAACCATTCAAGTCACATAGGAAACAACCTGCACAGATAGTTATCATCACCTAATTGAATATTTATCATTCTGTGAAGTTTGTCAAGAGTCTGTTAAAGTGAAGCTCATACATCAGCTCACAATAATTTTTAAAAAAGGAAAAAGGAATAAAATCCACTTAGCACCTGCTCCAATTCTTTTTTCATTGCCTGGGAAACTAAGTGTTGCTTGGTAACTCAAATCCATCTGTTCAAATTTCCTCTTTCAGTCTTCCCTTTTTATCAGAACAGAAAAACCCACCTCTGAACTGAAAATATGACCAGAAAAAAAAAACACCAACATATTTTATCACTGCATAAAAGATACAACAGATCCTTATCTGTTTTTAAATTATGGCAGAGTGAAAAGTGCCTGATATTGTCTCTCAGAAACAACATTTCATATCGCAGACAATTTTTTTTAAGAATGGGAAAAGAAATTCTTTATTTAATTCCTTTTCCCTACCTCAGGGCAATACAAGGAGCAAGACAGCACTTCTCCACACAGTTCAGACCTCATCTTTCATGTGTCTATATGCTGACATGAATACCTATAGACCAGGGGCTGAGGCACAGTTTAAAAACTACTTCCCTGTGTATCAGTACTCAAAATAAATACTGAATGCATAGATATTATAAATATATCCAAATGCTTACTTTTCTCCAGAGATGTAAATCAAAAGAATCTCCACTGAAATTACTGCTATTATCTGTTGTGATTAAAGAGACCCTAAAGGAGAATTTTTGGAACTTTGCGAATCCATGTGAGGATGTTTGCATAGGCTAAGACTGGAAAACAGGCAAATAGAGAAAAATTGCATGTTGATGCAGGACACTAAATTCCATACAGAAGACACGATTACATGTATTTAAATAAATCCACCATGTTACAAACAGAAGTGGCAGCAATAAAACCATTTTCTATGTTTTCCATGTTTTGCATTTTTTTAGGCACTAAACTTACCTCAGTATAGGTATGGGGTTCGATTTGTTTTGATAACTTTTGGGGTCACTACTGCATAAGGCCTGAGTACAGTAGGTACAGTTTCAACAAATAAAAGTGCCTTAATACACTGAGAAAAAAAAAATTACATACTATGTATCATCTGATTTCTATACCTTTTCAAACTCAAAAACTTGGAATTATTGTTAAAATAAAATGTTATTAATGTTAAAATAATGTTAAAATTATATTAAAACATCTTTTGTCATATTTGTCTCAAAAGAGAGGCAGGATCAGCTCAATGCTCTTCAGAGTAATCCTTTGTTTCAGGAGAACTTTATGAAGAAGAAGGTTTGATGTTCTTTTCTTAGCCAGGCTGTCCTTCTTCAGAAGAACATATTCTCTCTTTTATGTGGACCACAGACAATGTAATGCTCATGACCAGCCCAGAGGTACTGCAGGAACCTCAATTTATACCCTAGAAGGAGCTTTCTCTTCTTTACCATTTCTCCTTTTTCTTGTACATGGAAATTAGAGCATAACTGACTCAGTCTAAGGCAAGTATGGCATGCATAGACAAGATGCCATTAACCCCTTCAAGCCCTAGTTCAGACACTGAAGAATATGTAAAAAGCAGAGGGGTTACAGTAGCCAAAAGTCTCAAGTTAAGTATTTCTGAACTTCCGGAATAAAAAAAATATATATAGCTAAATTCCTCTCCCTTGTAGGATTTCACATATTGATCAGCAGCATTTTTAAACAGACATCCACATGGGCCTTTACATCCCTGTGCCCATTCCATACAATATTAAGTAAAAATATCACAATATCAGTTGCTATTCCACAAAATGGGCATTTTTAATCATCAAAGTGGCAAACTTCCCACTGTAAGTAAGAAACCAGAATAATTTATTCAGCCCACGGCCTCTTCCTTTCAGCTCTCTGGACAGTTATGCCAGGCTGCACACCACTACCATTTTCATGAAAAACTTGCAACTCATCACTAATCAGAAGACCAAATGCACATCCATTTTATGTGTTAAAAATGACATTTCCCATCCACAAGCAGCCCCATTCTTTCACTAAGTCATTCCAACAGCATTTTGATCATCCATTAAATCTACTTCTCATTTTAAGGTGGCAAAGTAGGTCAGAACACATATTCAGTTTTCATGCAGAGCAATCTCATCCACCCAGTCTAACAACTGCACAGCCCCAGCAGTCCCACTGGAGAACTGTTTCTTCATCAGGACAGTGAAAGACAACTCACAGGACACCTTACATGCCAGCAGTCATCAGGATGCACAGCTTTAGGAACCCAGAGTGGTGCCTCCTTCCAGCATCAGGAAAGCACACAGAGTGCTCCTGTTCAGCTGAACAGCCTTGAGCAGCTCGGGGATGCACTGCACTGCTCCGCAGGGGAGCATCAATGGCAGTATATTCCTTTTATTTATTCGAGCTGGATGAACAATTCTAACTCATTGTTTATGAAAATACTTGTGAACTAAAGAAATTATTTTTATGCCATTTTGATTCAATTAGCTTGTGATCCCCAAGACAGGCAAAAGTCAGTTATCTCATTGGTGAACACAGATATGTAGAATAGAAACAGAATTCTCAACATCCTAGAAGACTCTTGTTAAAGTCATACCAGTCAATAAGCCATTTCTTTAAGGTTTGTCTTACACTAAACATGTTCTGTAGTACAACTACTAGCTAAAACTCCACTTCAGAATACTTTTTGCCCGCCACAAATGCCAAAAACATAAAATATCAGCAATGTTAAGGAGAAAGAATATGCAATACTATAAGCAAAATCATCAATAAAACTGTTGGTTTACTCCTCTGTTCTAACTACATGGAAAAGATTCATTTTATACAACTGTGAAACTACCTTCAGTTTGACAAGGAAATTTGCAACAGCAGAGGCTGGCAGAAGAATCCAATGTTACTATGGAGATTTGATTTGCAGAGTTTCACTTCAAAAGAGCAATTCTCGTTGGAAAACACGGTATGTTGCTAAAGAATCCTTAGACATAATGAGAAAAGTAAATTTGAAAAACTATTGATCTCTATTTAGCACTTAATAAATGCATTAACACTTCACAGTCTATATACTGTTGGCAAAATTAGCATAATGAAAATTTGTAGGTAAGTGTATACCAAATGAATTCTTTTCTGAATATTCTATGACCTAAAACTCAGTATAGAAAACAGAGGAAACTTTAGTCTGTGTGCTGACACATGGATTATGACATGCATAATAAAGAGAACCACCCTTTTTCTGACTTTTACTTACAAATAAATTTCAGAAAACATATCAGAGACATTAATAATGTAGCTCTGAAACAGCTGAGCAAATAGTGCTAAATAAGTGAAAACTACAAAATTTCACTCAATAGTTCCTTGCCCAATCTTTAAAGACCACTTATTTTAGGGGATGAAATAATTTTCTGTCATCATTTAAGCCTGGTTATTAGGATATAAATATTAATGCATTTAACTCACTGATTATCAAGTTAACAGAAAATTTTCATGCACTGCTGCAATGAGCTATGGCCCCTCGCTTAAATATATTTATGGTTTATCCATCTGTCAATATTTACACTTCTCTTCTGATACTTCTGTAAGGAGTTAGGCACCTGTTAATGCTGACACTTCTCTTTAGGGATTCTGTAACTCATACTGACTATTCTTTTCTTTCCACTCTTCCTTCACACTACAGAGCAACAACTCTTCACACCTCAATACCACCTGAAATGTTTGATTTCACATTTATTTCTTATCTCTTTCTTTGACAAGGCCAGTCCCAACAATTCTTTCAAATGTGGCAGTTTATTTTCTATGCCTTCCCAAACATCACTGTGAGGAATTTGATCTAGGCCTTCTGTAAATCACTGGGGAGCTTGAATCTGTCACTGGTTTAAGCACACAGGACTCACTGAACAAGCCAAATCTTCTCAGTATAAATGCCATTCATACACATTCCATAATTTTAATTAGCTGCCTAAGGTCTCAACAAGAACAGAATGTACTAAATTGTCATCGTTGACAAAAAAAAAAAAAAAAACAAAAAAAAAACCTGCTAAGTTACCAAGCAAGTCTATGAATTGGCAGGTTTTCCTTAATTTAAATATAGCAGTAGGCTGATAATAACCATTACCCAAGCTTTACCGACACCAGACAACAAAGCTTATAAACACAGACATTTTGGCACAGGATAATTCAAAACAAAGAGTTCCAAATAGTTTAAGGGTTAAAAACTATAAGAGGTAGGTTAACTGTACAGAGAAAAGAGAAACTGTGTGAAATAAGAACTGAAATCTAGAGAGTATAAAAAGTTAGCTGGTGGAAAATTGCCAACTACATAACTCTCTTGACATATTACAGAAACAATTTATTTCATAGTTTACTTACTGCATTACTTCTTGGTTAAATACTATCCGGTTATTTACAGCTCTCTGTGGACTCTCACAATAGAGTCAGGCAGATTTTCTAGGCCTCTATGTCTTACCACACAGCCTCCATTTTCAAAATCACTTCTTCACATATCCTGCCAACTGATGGACTTATCCCACAAACGTCAAAAATTCTTGGCATCAGCTCCTACCTAACAGCAGTATCTTCAGGAACAGATCCACAGTCAGTACCTCAGCATGCTCAAGTCTCCCTTTACATGCATTATTCATTTTCTATTTGGATATTGCTCTGTGCCTTTTTTCAGAAGGCTGGATTTCAAGGCTGAGCTTCGGTTCTCAGCAGGTCTCTGTGAACCAATGGTTTGACTCTTTCCTTATTGACATCAGCACAAGTGTAATTCTAGTCAGGGACATCACTGCAGCAAAGTCATTGCAGAATCAATGATGTGCAAGTCTGTTACACATAACAATGAATAAAGATACTCTGAGGATCTTACTGTATTTAGAGGCAATAAAAAGGAAATGAATGTACCATTTTCATTTAGTAGCAAAATGCCAACAATAAAGCATCATTCTATGTTAGAGCTCTTATTTGTACTTGTCTCTTTCACTGCTCCAGTCCTCTACACCCCATATCTCCATAAACACAGTTTTGGAAGTGTATTATTCTATAAAAAACCTAATGCCAAAGTTTCTTTGCAATTGTAATAAAAACATGCTTAAAAATAACTACGTTTTATATACTTTTATTGAAAGCTCTTTGTCTTACTGCATTTGGATGACAGCATTTTCTTTATAACCATTTACAACATAAGGACATTTTTATAGAAAAAAATGAGTGCAATGTAATCTCTCTTTTCACTGACTTCTTCTGATCTTCTTATTGTTTGTGTTTTCTGTGAGGAAAATGATGATACACACAGCAATCTCATCACAGGAGTGATCTAAAAGAAAGAATGGTGCAATAATGGTTAATTTTATTTAAGAGAGCAATTAGGTACAATGATTGTTATTCTGCACTTTACTTCATTAATATCAATCATGTAGCATTCTAAGAAGCAGCTACCTATGTAGGCCTCATATCAAATGGGCAGAATTGCAAGCCAAAGAACTGCATCATTACCTGCCTCAATTTAGTCTTTGGGATCATCAGTTTCTTTTTCTGACCTTCCTCCGATGCAATGCATTTCTTACCAGATGTTAAGAATCTGCAAGACAGGAAAAGGGAAAAAGAACCCTAAATTGATTTGTAGCTCATATCATTATCCAACCCCTTAAAACAAAAGTTAAACTGAGAAATTAAAATATAATGATAAAGTAAATTTAACTGAAAAATTAGAAAACAAAAATATTCCCAGATACATGCACAAATTGTTAGCTCTGTGATCACAAACATAAATACGAGTGTGACTGACAAATAATTCATTCACTGGAGCAAACTTACCACAGAAAGGCTGGTAGGACTTCTGTGGTTCACCGGGAAGAACGGGCCACGCTGAGGGCCCCCCTTTAGTTCTTCTGCTACACCCTGATGTTCTCCCCATCTGCAGATGTATGCATACAGAACAATCCCTACATACAGAATAAGTACCATTTTATGGGGTTCTTTTGAATTAATCAACCACTGGTTCACAAAATGAGAAATGGTCAAGTTAATGAGGGTTTTCTTCCTCAGGAAACAGACCTAAATATGGTTCAAATTTCACTTGTTGGTTCTCTTTCCTATCTATAGGAAGAGGAACTCAATCTCAATATCCTTATCTCTTTTCTTGAGCATATTAATGCTACCAAATTTCTGTTAGAATAGCTTTTAAAAACCGTTCTTGGAAATTCAACTCAATTATCACATCTTATCTGGTTGTAAACAATTAGTTTGCAATTATTTGTTCACAATAAACAATACTTCAGAGATTAGAATTAAAGATAATTTCTGACACACTGCTGTTTTGCTTATGCCTTTCTCAGGGGGTTGACTGTTGTGTTGTTTTAGGATGGGGGTTTTTTCAATAATTAAGATTCATATGAATTATTTTTACCTTAGATTACTCAACAGCCTTACTCATGAGGTAGGTCTTTTCCTAACAGTCATACGGGTTTCCAAAACTTGCATACTAAATATTCTAGGCACAGTGTTTAAATAAGGTTATGTTCAATTACCAATATCTAAATAGAGATGTTTATATCCATGTTTGGGTGTTAATTATTATTTACCTATACCCAACTGAATTGTGAAAGTTCACTTTATTGGCAGATACCAAGTGAAGAAAAAGCAGAGTCTGTACTTCTATTATTAGATTAGCTCTGTAACATCATTAAACATGGATGGAATGTGACAGTAGACCAGAACTTTCAACCTTGAGGGAGACAAGACCTTGCCTCAGGGTAAGGCCTAAAGAACAGAGCAAGAACTACTCAGACACAGCAGCAATAGCTGGAGAGAGCAGGCAGATTATTGTCCAGATAACACAACTTATACAATTAACCACAGGGGCTTCTCTCACTATTCAAAGACCTGTGACTTCAGAATGTGAGAAACTCAAATCTACCAAACAATCTGATTATCTCATGGCTGGAAGGTGGGATATCTCAAAAGTAAGCCTCTCAGAGATTTAACTGTAATTTTTAAGTACAGGCACTCAAGATAAAACTTTTAGATGAAAACTTCCTTGCAACAGTGGAAGGGAATGCAAGTGTCCATCACTTCCTCTCTGTAGGTGTTCAGAAGTGCCTCTAATACTGCCAGCACTAAGATACAAAGCCTTGCTCAAAATTGAAATACACCTGAATTACAGAACATTCTTTGTCTTCCTCTTGGAACTCAGTTTAATGAGGATGTTCAGAGTGTGTTCTGTCCTTCCATTCTCCAGCAGGTCAGCCCAGTACACTTGCACTGACTGCCTTTGCTAGGGCTGGACATCCTCAAATATCCACCTGGGAAACACGAGACTGCCATGAATGCAGAGCTTCTGTCAAACCATTCAAAAGCTACTGAGTTTTCTTTCCAATAATTCTGAAAAATCCCAAGCTGCTATGCAAAAAGCTTTTACCATTTTGGTAGAGTTTGAGGACTAGAAGTCTCATGGTATATTGAGGTATCAAAAAGAAAACTCTCCCCTCAGTTCTTGCAGATTGTAATAATTATGCACATTATCTAAGCACAAATGCTGTATTTTCACATGACTACATATAAAGCTCACTGGGCTTCAAAGGTCCAGGCCCTGAACACATCTTGTGCAGTCTTTATTTTCTAAAATTTATTTCTCAATTTTGCTCAGTGTCCTTCAACAATAAAGAAATTAAGATCATATCTTATCCTATCCAAATACCCTAAAATACCAGCAGGGCCTATTCAAAGAAGCCAAGCAAAATCTGGAACAGGTACATCTCACTTCTACTGCTCAGACCACTTCTCTGGCAATATTACATGAAAACAAAGCATCTTGGATATTCTAAGTTATGAAATTAGATTTTTTCAAGACTTTTAGCAAATCATAATAACGGCATCGTTCAAAGGGTTTGCCTTCATCAGAAAGAAAAACTGCTGAGATTTTAATGCCAGTAATTTCCAACAGAAAACATTTAACAGAAAGCAGTCTGGGCACTGCTCAGGTTACAAGTGAATGTATTTTTTACTTAAGTTTTTGCATTACCATAACACATTATCTCATATAATTAGATTTTTTCAAAAACCTCTAGAAAATGAACTTTCCACATGCTCTGGATTTTTGTTTATTGACTAAACATGGTGTGCATGAACTAAACAATGCATAGTAGTAATAGGAATTATGAAAGAGCAACACTACAGCCTAATGGCCTATAGAAATAGTTCTTTTAAAATCATCATTATCTCTAGCACAGTATGTCTTAAACATATTACAGACTTAGAGTTCTGATCTTTATATCAAAAAAACAGGGCAGAGATTAAAAAACCCACATAATATAAACCCCCAAAATAACTTCAGTACTAACTCCTTAGCTCCAAAGCTATTCTTCTTCTGCTACAATAATCTACATACAGTCTACAAGTCAGTGAAGAACTTGTATTTTTCACATGCCACCCACCAAACTGTAGTATAAGACTTTTCTCAGTTACTTTCTGATAATTTTGCCTTTGTTGTTTTTCTTGCTATTAAGCAATGAACAGATGGCCCACTAAAAAACAAATAAATAAATCACAGCCCATACTGTAACAGTCCATGTGCTACTAAAAAAAATAGTTTGGAACCATCTTTTAATTCAGTCCTATTTTATCTTAACACTTAAAGCAAGACAGACTTTCTTTCACTAAAAACTCAAAGAATTGCTTCCTCATTTTATCCCAACCGAGAAAACAAACAAAAAAGTTAGATTTGATTTCTCAGTGCATTAATTTAGAGAAGATTAACAGATTCATATGTAAGCACACTGTATTTTGGCTCAGCTGTTATGGTACAATGACATCTAAAACAGGTTTTGACATCTGCTTTCAAGACAAAGCAATATACTGCTTCCAGTTATCACCTGTAATGTTGACAATTATGAAAAATTAATGACAACTCATTATTTTCACTCCTTCCTCCACAATCAATCATTAACTCAGTTCCTTTTCAAGAAATCCCCAAGTCCCTGAAAAATCCCAAAGAACTTTGTTCTTTACAGGTCATTGCCTGCTTTTTTACCTTGCTGGTTTCCAGGTTAGGTGAGACTCTGTCTCTGGGTGTGACAACATCTAAAATCTCATGTGCTTCAGGAACTTGCCAACAACAAGAAATGCAAGTGCAATGTAATAATGACTTCCAGTTCTGTCATCACATTGAACAATCCCAATACATTTTTTCAGGTACCAGAGTGCATAAATCCACTCTTAATAAACTGGTTTAACACAGCTGAGAATACAATGCAAACTTTTAAAGGTATTTCCTTTTCCTAGCAAGCTTTTGATAGGCTGTTCACTCACGAAAGCATTGGAAAAGCTATTTTCTGAAGTGTATCTCCACAACTACCAGGTGTTCTGTATGAGACTCCACAGTTACAACATGCTCTGTGTATGTATTGCCTCTCCTTCAGAGGAAGTGTCAATTTTTAAATTTATTTTTACATCAAGAATCAGGATGTGTAGTGCTTCAAATTTTAAATGTTGGAAGGTACAGTTTAGACATCCAAAGTTCTGAAGGCATGCAAAAGACAGAATTAGTGCAAAATATAGTTCAATTTTATTTCTGAAAAAAAAATAGGCATTGAACACAAAATAGGAGAACTACATTCCTACACTCAAAACCCCACCATTTTCTTCTTTCTAACATTTATATAAATTTTACTGCGTCACTAAAGAAGAGTTACTTTTGCATTTGGAAAAGTTCATGACAGAAGCACTGGTATTATCACTGTCTCAGAATTATTAGAAAACACTTATGGATGCAGTAAACACAAGTTTGAATTTACACTGGAGAAAAAAAATAAAATACTTGTCTGAAACAGCTTTAAAA
This sequence comes from Chaetops frenatus, assembly GCA_013400775.1. Classification (NCBI taxonomy): domain Eukaryota; kingdom Metazoa; phylum Chordata; class Aves; order Passeriformes; family Picathartidae; genus Chaetops; species Chaetops frenatus. Next base: position 178,071 of record VZTR01024936.1, read on the forward strand.
AAACAAAGGCTGTGTTCAGAACCCATCTTTTTCATGAGATATTTCACATAGTACTCCTATCATGCAAGAGAACTAATAAAAGTCATCCCCCAGAACATTTTTACAGATCCATTAACACCACAATTATCACTTTATATAAGATGCTATATATAGAATATTACTTACACAGAATACTGTATTCCTGTAGCCAGGAAATTCACTCGGAAAAGAGAGACTCAAAGTCTGTACACTGACATGGATTTTGTGTAGGCTGTTTGTATCTATCGAGATGCAGCTGTCACTGCTGCTTTTTAAGGAGGCTGGGAAACAACTGAAGTCCAGGCTGTGCAGCCAGACAGGTGCGAGAGCCAGGCAGCCACACAGAGTTACTGCTGTGCTTCACCCACCTGGGACAGAGCTAAAACAGCTGCCTCTTATTCTGCACCTGCACCAGGGCTGCACTGCCAGCACCAGTGAGAGAAGAACAAGGCATGACTGCTGCTGATCTCTGTGTCCCATGCACAGATGACAGTGCAGGGGGGTGTGATGCTGAATACAGAAAGGGTCAAAATATCTCAAAGAAATCCAGAGGACAGACAAGCTGGTAAACTTTACTTTTTCCAAGGTGTTTGTCCTTGTGTTTCCCTCTCAGTGAACCCCAAGCACTAGGTAACACTTCAGGAAAGTAAAGTTCTGAATATATTCAGAGACAGATACTTAACAGTAGTTCAGGGGGTATTCAGAAAGACAGTAAAATTTTTAAGCTCTCCTCAGGACTAACAGCTGGGGAAGAAGGGCTCCAAACCTTTGAATAAAAAGGCTTTTCTGATAGCTAAAAGTGCCAAGTAGTTTTTTCATTATTTCAGTTTGTCTCAACAGGAATACAGGTTAGCATATAACCTGATTAAATGTGTAATTCTGAAATTTGTCTCGGGCAAAAATTTTGAGTAGAGCTTCATCACAATCACAATAAACACCAAAGAGAGCCAAAAGTCTCACAGAAAAGTATCAATTGTTTCAGCCTGATACTGTTGTTGTTGAATTCCTCCTTCAAAGTTAAATAGAAAAGGGATGGTATACAAAACTTCAATACATTAGATCTGGCATATTTAACTGAGCTCTAAAAAAGAAGGTGAGGACGTTCTTGTGGAAAGAGAATTCTTGCAGGTCTTTCATAAAGCTGTGAATCACTGCAACCTCAAGTTGCAGCAGCCCAGTGAGAGATCAGAACCACTAATGACTGTCCAAAGTTTACAATACATCATTTTGACCTGGAGGGAACACAGTCAAATAAATTTAGCTGTCATAATGGCAAATGCAATTATTCAAATCATGTATAAAACCTTTCTCAATCTGACAAAACAAGCTTTCTTTGTAGATTCCTTCATGCTGTAAATTGCCTAAGTTTTACTTTCCTGTAGTAAATATCTATCCAAAAAAAGTGCCTAGCTCTTAGAGCTGGAAAACTAAATCTGTTAAGCCAGTTCTTTTGCTCCTCTTCCCAGGAGAGCTTCTGTTCAAAGTGTCAGCATTTTGTAAATAACTGGTAAGCATTTCATAAATATCACCATATCATGATGCACATACCAGTTCCAAACCCTGTTTGGCAGCATTTGTAATTGCACAGCCTACACTTTGCCTTATTTATGGAGTTCATCACTGTCACACTGCCCAATGATCCCAGCAGGAAGGGATCATAGGAAATATTCAAGTCCATTTGACACTAGACCTAAAGCTCCACAAAACTGAACGAAAGATGCTTGTGAATTTCAACTACCATAAATTCATATACTGGAAATACTCAGCCTGCTAATAATTTATTCAGAATTTGTTTCCAAAGAAATAAAAGGGAAGTTTTTATGAAACTTTCTAATTTTTCTATCAGGCAAAGAACACTCAGGTTTTCTGAATATTTAAAGCAGTATTTTTTTAGACTGTGTTGGAAAGCAAGTCATTCAGAAAAAAAGGGTTAATAAATTAAAGAAAAATTTTGCATGTGGCACCTGGCTTCCAGATACATGTGACAGAGACAAGAAACCCCTCCTGCTGAAGGACACAGAGGAAACAAGTGATCAAAGTAGCCCCAATTTGGGATCCTTCTAGATGATTTATCTTACCATCAGGAAGCCCACTATTGTTTTGATAAATTCTATTATCTGAATTGGTGTTAAAATGAACTTTTTCCCTGGGGGCCTATGTTTGTCTGTTCCCAATCTCTTGGTAAGAATTCCTTTTTCTGGCCAATCATGCTGTGTCTTAAGGATGCAGATGGAGAGTGAGCACTGCCAAGATCTCTGTAAACACTCACAATACTGTTGAGAGGCTGAAAGGTAACATTATATTGATAATGGTTTCTGGAACTTGTTATCAGCAGAAAATCTTTTCTCTGCCACATGTCCTCCTATGTGAAAATATGCCATTTGCAAGCTGAGAGCTGAAAATTACTCTCTCCAGGCAGATCAGGAACAAGTGAGAACAAACTGATTGTTCTGACTGAAACATGCAGGTGTTCAGTCCACCAAGGCTCTGAAACAGACCAACATTTTTGTTGGGATAAAAATGCATCTGCAATAAAAATCCTTCCTCCTGTGCTATAGTGGTACATTTTTAAATAGAATATAGATTCTACTTTCTTTGTGAGAAAGTTCTACAAGGGGAAAAAGTTGTTTGTGGCATGTATGTGTAAATGTACTAAAAAAAAAATCAGGAAAAATCTCCACCTCAAGTTTGTTCATCATTATGTTGTTCAAGCTATGGAAACCTGAACAGGCATCTTCCATTTGAGGTAAAAAAATAAATTAAAATTAATTTAAAAAAAAAAAAAAAAAGAAAATGAATGCTACAACTTAAGGAACTATCAGAGTGGTAATTCCCCAAGGATACTGCAACTCCTCATCAAAACAGATGTTTAATAGATGACAGCAAAGACAACAAGTGAGCAGATAGTATATTGGGTGTTCTCATCTCTCTGACACCTGCACAATCACTTATGAAATAGCAAATAGCAGCAAATTACTCATATTTGGGGACAGAAAAGTTCATTAGCAATGACATTGCCTATCATTCTTAAGATGCAGCAGAATAATGTGCTTTCTCCGTGAAACATTGTTCTTTTGAATGGCAGCTTCTTCCCCCAGATACTGAAACAAGGAATGCAGGAGCCATGGGAATGCCCAGTGTCTCACAGGTGCCCCAAGTTGAGAGAGGCTGGGGTTTAATTCAGCACTGCTGAACACTTGCTAACAGCTGAAACGAGCACCTTGCTTCCCCAATGTGCTTTCAGATGTGTTTTGGCAGTTGGAGTATCAGAGCAGATACGGTGAAACTCCAGCCCATTCAAAGAGGAAAATGACCCCTTAGTTTGCTCTTTCATTTCTGTAAATTATATTAAAATCCTTGTTTAACACATTGGGACCCAATTCCACTAATCCCTTCAGGCTGCATTCCCGATTTGCTGTAGAAAGCTGCACTGTCCTTTTCAGTCTCTTGCTTAGATGTAGCTGGTCTCTAACTGCATTCAGATCACAGACTAAAACAGAATCTGTGTGGAACTCTCTCTGCATTCACTTCAAGTTCTACCATTGTAAAATGAGAAATTAAAAATAACAAATAGGGTGAGATTGTGAAAACAAGACTGAAACAGTCCTCGTTCAAGAGAGCCATCTAGTGCCTTCATGCTCTATGTGAAGGATGCAAATCTTCAAGTTAGATACTGGCTGATTTTTAGAATTTATTATGGGCCTTATATTTTTCCCCATACTTTCAAATCCCTAGTAATCAATTCACTGTTTCTTGCTCAGCATCTGAAGATCACTGCTTTAGTTATCAAACCTTGCAAAAATTCAGCAGATAACGCAAAAGTAGAAATTTAATTAACTCAGTATTTGCAGGAACTTCCTCAAAGGATCTCAGGAACTGAGAAATTCCTTAAGTTCTCCTTCTAGAGATCATATATTAGAGAAATAATTTTTCCAATGCTTAGTTTTGAGTCAAATAACGAGCTAAAGAAAATAAACCCACATATTTTAGCTCATTATTCATTGTTATAAATCTAAAACGTAAGATCTACGTATTTTTGTAAATAAATTTCTATTCAGGGAAATTAAATGTGTAAGAGCCAAAGCCAATTAAAGTAGCGTGACTACAAAAAATACGGAACTAGATGTTAATTATCTTTTAGCAAGTGAAAATAATGCATTCTTCACATGCAGATTTTAAGGAAAAAGGTGTGTGAGGCTCATTCCCTTCAATAAATGGCCCTTCACTAGCCCCACTTGGAAGTCTTTCCCAAGAAATACTGGTTTGAATTGAATTAGGAATGAGACAACATTGCAGAACGATGGCAGCATAAGAACTTTGTTAATGGAGGCTGCAGCAGCCAGAAGTCAGTGAAACACCACAAAGAACCTTTTTGCAAGTACCAAGTACAGCCATCAGCTGACTAAGCATTTCTCTGTCAATTATTATGTTATTTTTCTTTTTTTATTAATACCAGTGGAAGTCGGACTGTGTACAAAATATTCCATTATCACAGGGCTCTAGGAGAGAACACAAAGTGTGTATTTAGAAAGAGTATATTCAAGTAAATTGTGTAAAAAGCAGGGTCATGAAGAACATACAGAACCAGTAACAATTCCAAATGTACTCATTAGACATAAATGGCTCTAAAACATTTGGGTTGTTTTGTTTTGTTTTTTAAAGGGTTATGTTTCAGGGAGAAGGTGATGTGCTGATAAATGGAAATAAATGAAGCAAGTGAAGACATTGGCTCCACCTACAGAAAAGCTACAGCAAACTCCTTCCAACAGTGTAGCCAAGCAGTAACCAAGTCTGGATTCATTTATTCTCTCACATGTAATCCTATTCCCAGTAAATCAGTCAATCCCACTGACCTCATCTGACTCCAAAAAAAAAACCAAACAAAAAAGCAAACCAAACAAAAACCAACCAACCAACCAA